>CAUYPK010148137.1:0-63009 GCA_963574355.1 Loris lydekkerianus
TAGGGCTGAGTACATTGGATACTTTTCTTCCATTCTTGAGATACTTTACTAAGAAGAATATATGTTTATTTGAATCTGATGTACCATTTTCTCCTTGCCAAACTTGTTTAATTTTATAAATATGTCATTTTAAGGGTCAGCTTTAAGTTATCGGCACACTGTTTTTGAAAAAAAAGACACAAAAATTATATAAATATATTGTCAAATTTTCATATAAACCAAGTGTTCAAATTTAATAGAAATTCAGTACAAGTAATTATTTTCTACAGTTAAAAATGCATTTTAAAAAAATTCTTGCCTGCAAACTTAAATAATTCATGTTGCTTTAAAAAGAGTTTGTGTTTGTTTTAAATATTTTATCAGGTCTGATGAAATTCTATTTGTCTGTTTATAACATAGGGAATAAAAATAATCGGAATAAATCAAGAGACGCATAGCACCAGATCAATATTATCTTTCAGAATGATACGTTATCTTTCTTCCCTTCCAATTCTCTTTTATGCTGCACCAGACCTCAAAGAGCATGGTGGAAGGTTAAATAGAGGTGGCAAGAGCAAGCATCCATTTCTTCCTTCTGATCTTAGAAGAAGAAAGATTTTATTTTACAAATTTTACAAAATTTTACAATTTTGCTATTAAGTGTTACAATTGCAATATACATTGTTTAGATTAAAAATTTCGTTCATCGTCTAAAGGAAGTCCCCTTTTATTCTTTGTTTGTAAAAGTGTTTTTTGTGTTTTGCATTTTTTTTTTGTTTGTTTTGAGACAGAGTCTCACTATGTCATCCTCAGTAGAGTGCTGAGGCGTCACAGCTCACAGAGACCTCATACTCTTGGGCTCAAGCAATTCTTTTGCCTCAGCCTCCCAAGTAGCTGGGACTACAGGTGCCCACCATAACGCCGGGCTATTTTTTGTTGCAGTTGTTAATTGTTGGTTAGCTGGCCTGGGCCGGGTTTGAACCCACCGCCTTTGGTGTATGTGGTGGCACCATAACCACTGCGCTATGGGCACCAAGCCTGTAAAAATGTTTTAACTGTTGAATTTTACCATCCATATTATTTTCTGTGTGATTTCCGCATGATTTCAGGATGAAAGTAGAATAGAGTTCAGTGCCATACCAGAGAAGACTCACAACAGTGTGTGTACGTCTATTACAGTAACAAATGTTTCTATTGATTTGTGACAAAGCTTCCAAAGTAATTTTTAAAATGTGATAGAAAGATAGAACTTTTGTATATGGGGAAAAATTAACCTCAAGCTTTTCCTCACAACATACAAAATTTTTAATTCAAAATGGATTATAAATATAAATGTAAGAAGCATAATTGTTAACTTTGCTTAGAAAACAAAGGAGAAAATGTTTGCGACATTGTGTGAGGCAAAGATTCCTCCAACAGTTTAAAAACACAAAGTACAGGGAAAAAATGACAGGCTAGGTTCCATGAAGATTAAAAACTTTTGCTCTAAGAAATGTCCCGTTAAAAATAAACAGCAAATATAACGGCAGGCTACAGAACTGAAGAAAATATTTGCCATTTGTTTATGTACCAGTGACCAAGAACTCTTACAGCTGCACAATGAAAAGAGAAACAACTGTGAGGAGACGGTCTTGTCCCCATGAAATTATCTTGTAAACTTTGTTAATAATCACGTCTCCTTTCAAAATGAGTGCTGTAATCACGGTAACAAATGTCTTTAATTATTAGAAGTTTTATCATAATGAACATTGGGATTTTTTAGAATTTTGTGCTACTTGGGGTTGCTGGTCTTTTTGAATCTGTGCCAAGATGTCCTTTTACTAGTTTCTAAAAAATGTCAACGATTATCTCTTTTTTTTTTGGACACAGTCTTGCTTTGTCGCCCTGGTAGAGTGTCATGGTGTCATACTTCACAACAACCTCAGACTCTTGGGCTCAAGCGATCCTCTTGCCTCAACCTCCCGAGTAATTGGGACTAAGGCACGCGCCACAATGCCTGGCTATATTTAGAGAGGGGGTCTTGCTCTAGCTCAGGCTGGTCTTGAACTTGTGAGCTCAGGTGATCTGCCTGCATTGGCTTCCCAGAGTGCTAGGATTATAGGCGTGAGCCACTCTGCCGAGCCTCAACCTTTATCTCTTTAAAAATACCCTCTAACTTGACTATTTCTCTTCTTTTTTCTCATGTCAAATCAATAAGTATTAGACCTCATCAATGTCCCTTCCTTGATTAGCTTGTCAGGACAGCCATAATAAATTACAACAGACTGGGTGACTTTGACAATGGACTTCCATTTTCTCACGTTCCCGGAGGTGTAAATCTATGGCCAAAGTGCTTGCAAATTCAGTTTCTGGTGAGAGACCTCTTTCCACTTCACAGGCGGCCTCCTTCTTGCTGCATCTTTACGTGACTTTCCTGGGTGCATACTGGGTAGAGAGAGGGGGAGAGAGAAGAAAGCAAGAAAGCTCTCTGGTGTTTGTTCTGATGAGGACGTTAACCCTGTTAGATTAGGGCCCCACCTTAGGACCCTACTTAACTTGAATTACTTCCTTAAAGGCCTGCTCTCTAAATACAGCTACACAGGTGGCCAGGACTTCAATATACGAATTTAGGTGGTGGTGCTGGTGGGGAGACACAAACATTGGGGCCTAAACACTTTTATGTATTATATAAATTACATATTATGCCTCTTTTCTATTTTTCCAAATTATAGTCATTCCATGTGTGATGTGGAATATCAACTCCTGAAGTATCTTTTTGTTTATCAATTCTCTCTTCGGGTCTGGTTTTATATCTAACCTCAAATTTCAGGCAGTATAATTTTCTGGAATTCTCACATAGTTCTCTTCTGTGGCATCTGTCTGTCTATACATTTTTCTTCTATGATCTATCTATCCATTTTCTGTCTATCTATCATCTATCTATTTATCGATCATGTATCTATTTTTTATGGTTGTCTATGAAGAGCCTCATTCTTGGCCTATTGTAAAAATACCAGGCTTAGATATTTTAGGGCTGTGTTTGATAATTTCACTACTCTGCGGTCTGGAGGAGCCTCCTCCATTGTCTGTATATAAAAATATATATACATGTTTATCATGCTTTTTGTTTTATGTCTAGTTTTATGGATCAATTGACAAACTTTATAAAATTTTGAAATAATTTTAGAATTGAAAAACAATTCCTCCCAAGTTCTTTTAGCTTTGCACCTGATAGCTAATTTATGAATCAAATTGAATCCAGTACCAAGGCTTTAGGTGGTGAGATCCAGGTGGTGAGATCTGGTAGGTCTGCTCCTAGAATGCCTTCACTCCTGAGACCTGGCCCTGGAGATGCAGAACATAGATAAGGGAAGGCTGGTGAGCCTGCACCTATTGCCTGCAGACACTGTGCCGTCATGTTGGTCCCTTGAGCTGCAGGAAGCTGTCACAATTGCTGCTTAGAATCTCAGCCCTTCAGGCCAAGCTGGTGATTCCTAGCACTCTGGAAGGCTGAGGCGAGGGGATCCCTTGAGCTCAGGAGTTTGAGACTGGCCTGAGCAAGAACAAGACCCTGTCTCTACTAAAAATAAAAACAAGTATCCAGGCATCATGGTGGGCGCCTGTAGTCCCACTGACCTGGAGACTGAGGTAGGAAAATCACCTGAGCCCAGGAATTTGAAGTCGTAGTGAGGTATGAGGAGACAGCTGCATTCTACCTGGGATGACAGAGTCAAATTCTGTCTCTTAAAAAAAAAATTAAAAAAAAAAAGGAAAAGAAGAAGGAAAGGAAAAAAAGGGGGAGAAGGGGAAAAAAAGGAAAGAAAAGAAAAAAGAAAACAAAAGAGAAGAAAATAAAAAAGAAAAGAAAAAAAATTACAGATCTTCTGTTTTCTTTTTGGGAATTGATTGACATTTGAGGCTCCACCCATCAGGCCCACCCCTTCCCGGCTTCTACTCCAGGATCTCAGCCCCATAATTCCTGCGCAATTTGTATTCTTCATGCTCATGGGTATTGCCTCCAAGAGTAATTTAGAAAATATTTTCTTCACATTGTTAATTGACTTTACCAGGATGATCTCTTCAAATGACCTAGTCTGTCATTACGAATCTTAAGCCCTCCCTGAACTTTTAAAGCTGTTTTGCCTAAGATAGTAGAATCCAGCAGGTGGACGCAGGAATGTCCAGGAGACATCAGCAGGGAAGAAGTGGGCTGTCAACACTTCCCGCAAGGACCTCTGCAGGTAATGCCGGGACGGTAGTGGAAACCAGTAACAAAATCAACAGCAGAACCAGCAGAACCCTCCGCAGATTACTTGGTGAATTCCAGGAACTCCTACAAGAGTGTGTTTGAAGTTTCTCTTTCAATTTGAAGGACACAAGCTGATGCTCCCAACTTGAGAACATAAAAGAGGAAGCCTCAGAAAGGCTGCAGGCAGTTGTGCCAAGACTCATGCTGGGCTCCCCTAATTACAGAGACCAAGAACTGGTCTGCAGTCTTCAGAAGGCCGAGGTAATGACGGCCAGAAGGGGTGAGGAGTAGAGTCTCTCACGAGCAGGACGGAGTCACTGGAAGGTCACTGGAAGGTCCACGGGTGACACACCACGGACCAGTGGCCACTCTGGGCTGTTTTCATTTTCACCTTTCAAAGTAAGGCATTTTATCACAATTATAAAAGTTGTGGTTGGTGACGCATATAGGGTACCATGTGGGTAAAATCATCGGATTGCAGGGTGTGATAAAAAGTGTGGCTTATATTTCAGCTATTGGATTTATTGTGCATTTGGTGTTTGAATGAAGGGGAAATAAAATCTCAGGTAAAGGTAAACACTGGGAATTCTATGCATGAGAAAGTGGGTGTTTGTGATGCTGAGGAGTAGCACATGATTTTGCTATTTTGAATGACATGTTTCCAAAAAGAAAGTATCTAATGGTAAAATTAAATGGCCTCCTAATAATTCATGTCTCTCTCTTTTTCCCTGTCTGTCTTTCTCTGTTACAACTCCCCACACACACATCAGAGGCCTTATTAAATCCTAAAGTAAACTGGTTTCGATACTATATGAATTAATCACAATATTGTGTATTAGAATAACATGATACCATTTCACATTGTCTAAACTAAGAAAATTGTGGTAGTATATTTGCAAGAAATCTTTGATTGTGAGAGAAATAAGTAGAGGATAGGCCTGACAAATTTTTTTTTAGAAGTTTGTAGAAAAATAATTGATCATTTGCCTAAATATCTTTTTATACATTGTTTAAAGCAGTACTTCCTCAATTTAAACTCAAAAAACTAGTATTAAATGTATATGATGCAATATCACTTTAAAATATGTCAAAATAAGAGAAAAGCTTATTTTAAAATAGTCATTTCATCATGATCAGAACACTTAAGAAAATTGGTATAGAAGGGACATTTCTGAAACTAATAGAGACCATTTGACTTCTATTTCCATGACACATTCTGGAAGACAAGTATCCAGGTCCCAGGAGCTGTCCTAGGTCCTGAATATCCAGCCGTGAAGAAGGCATCTGAGCTCATGAAACACATCCTAGGGAAGACCATGCTCCAAATCCTTGGCCAAGATTTCCCTCCTTGATATCTCTTACCTCTGTCTATGTCTCTCCATCTCTCACCTGCTAGAACTTTATTCTACCGATTCTCATATTTCTCTATTAAAATGAGAGCCTCACTATCCTCCCCACATCCTCTCTTGTTTATTTCTTTTTTTTAAATCAAATTTTGATGTTTTATCTTCTTTAGAATAAACAGGTACTGTGATTGTTGTTGATAAAGAAACAGATGTCACTGAGATTTTGAGGGCTATGGTCATCAAGGCTATTGACACCTTGGATGCGTTTTGTGAGACACTTAACGTCTATATTCAAAGTCTACTTGGATATAGATTTTAAGGTGGTGGAAGTCCTATTTATTGTGACCTGTATGTTGCCATGGTAGATGTTTATGTGAGTTTCATGGTGATGATTGTCACATTGCTTGAGATCAAAGAAACTGGAGCTTTTGGTGGTTTCACAGTGCTGTTGTAAGATTCACTTGTATGCCAGGAAGTCACATATTGGACATTGTAGTTCTAGAGACTGGGAAGTCCAAGATTAAGGTGCTGGTCTGGTAAGGGCTCACTTTCTGCTTCTCAGGTGGTGCCTTCTCACTGTGTCTTCCCCTAGTCGAAAGGGGCATGATGACTTCTACTCCATTCAAGAGAGATCTCAGCAATACATGTATCTAATCATGTCACTTCCCTGTTTAAAACCTTCAAGCACTTCCCATTGATCTTAGGACACAGATAAAAATGTTTAGGAGACTGCATGACCCAGCTCTTGCCTCTCTCTTTAGCTTTTCTCCCTCTCATTCTATGGGCTCCAGCCACTCTTGGCTCCTGTAATAGTCCTCAAGCTCCCCAGGCTCTGTTCCTTCCCTTTTGCTTTCTTCCCTTTCACTCTATGCCATCTCACTACACCTTCCTTCCATCGCCTAACCCACTTCCATCTGCAGAGTTTGGTTCAGATGCCCCTTCCTCCAGGAAGCCATCCCTGCTCCTCAGACCTGGGCCAGGTGCCCCTGTTACATGCTCTCACAGAACCTTCTAGGTTTCTCTTTATTATTCAAAATTTTAGATTGTGAAGTGTAACACATACATAGAAATACACATAAAGCATAAACATTAACTTTAATGAATAATAATAAATCCAGTTTCCTATAACTACCTTCCAAGTCAAGCAATAAAACATCTTTGGAACTCCAAGGACACCCCAATAGCAAACCTCTTCTTCTACTAACTATAGTGCTTTCCTCACTTTGTGTAATGTACTCTTCACTTTTGGGGTTTAGAATTTATCAGCTTAGAAATTTACATATACATATATATAGTTTACATATTTGTTCAAAATATTAAAAATATAAAATGTCATATAAATTTTGAAATTTCATGTAAAATGTCATATAAAATTATGAAAAGTTTATATAAAGTTATCAATTTAGAAACATACGCATATGTTCTAATAATATATACATAAGATTACTTAGTTAATGTGGCAGTTTCCCCAAAGAGCAGGAACACTGTCTCTTTTGCTCACCTTTATCCTTGCAGAGTCCTGCCCCATCCCTGGCATGTACTAAACCCTCAAAGACATTTGGAGACCAAGTGAGTAAAGATGACACCCAGGCAGACTCCAGGTAAGGGCTAAGCTGTCATGAGTCCTTATAAGGGGGAGATCCTTATGTCAAGACCTTTTTAAGGGGGCTGTGAATTAAGAGCTAGGGTATCCCCTGAATATGAGCCTGTAGTTCAAATGCATCCTCCATGTTTCCCTTCAAAACTTTAAGAAAATTGAGAAAGCTATGTAGGAAAATAACTGTCTGTCTATTTATGCCTCTGTGTATTTTTGTATCTTACTGTTCATTTATTTGTCCATTGCACCATGTAATATTATATAAATGCACACCTATTAAAAAAATATCAGAAAAGTAGAGTTTTATAAGTTGGAGTGGGAAAAAATGGTTACTGACTCGTAAGCAGGCATAAGTATTGGCCTCCACTCATGACCTACAGGAATAAACCCTGTCCCTGTCAGCATCTCAGACTAGAAGATGGTGAGGAAATAAACTGTGTCTCAGGGATTTGATTCATGAGGCAGAAAAACTGTGGCAGGATCATGAAAACACATGAATTATTCACAATTCAACCCGGATAGGGGAAGAAGGAGGCGGGGAATGACCAGGAAAGGAACATCAAGAAAATGAAGCTCTCATGGTCAGGGAGGGGCGTAGGAGAGGCAGTGGTTGGGGCAGCCTCATGAGGGGTCTAAACCAGATAGGGAGCTAAACCAACCTGTCACTTGAGCAGGTGACCAGAGAACACCTGGTGGGAGTGAGGGTGGATGGGTAAACTCAGGGAGTGTCTCCCACATCCAAAAGCCAGTTATAGCTAGAGCAGCAACTCAGCAGCTCATGATTTAGTTAAAAAAAGAAACAAACAAAACAAACAAACAAACAAACAAAAAAATCCCGTGATGCCAGGCTCCCAGCTGTCATGTGGTTATAGGAGAGGAGCAGCACCTGAGTGGGAGGCAGCCTGGTCAGCCAGGCAGGATCAGGCACTGGGGGAGCTCAGAGGGATGTCACCTGTGGGAAGGGCCACTCTTTGCTTCAGTTGTGTCTGGGTGTGTGAGGAGGGGGAGGATGACAAGATTTGTTCCTCAACATAAAAGAGAGACTCGGGGTTGTGTTGAGTGAGAGGGAGCTGTGTGAGTAACAGATCAGAGGAGGTGAAGGCAGGTGTGGGGAACTGAGTACTGCAGGAGCAGGGCTGGGAACACAGCTTAGGTGCTTCAGTGAGTCACTGGGGAGGCAGCAAGGGGCAGTGGGCAAGGAGCTGTCTGGATTAAGCACCTGGATGGGACAAACACAGTCAGTTCCTATTGGTTTTGGATTAATATGAGGATACAAACTATTGGGTTACAATGTTTGCATTTGTTAGGTAAAGTCCCGGTTGTAGTTGTGTCCTGTACACAGGAGGTATGTTATATACCCTTAAATTGTGCCTGATAGGTGGGTGTATATTAGTTCATCACTGGCTTCATATTAATATTGAGTACATTGGATACTTGCTTTTCCATTCTTGTGATACTTTACTAAGAAGAATATGTTTTAATGCCATCTATGATAATACAAAAGATATAAAGTCTCAATCTTTTTAAAGGCTGAATAATATTCTATGGTATGCATAGACCATAGTTTATTAATCCATTCCTGGGTTGATGGGCATGTAGGTTATTTCCATATTTTGGTGATTATAAATTGAGCTATGATAAACAATCTAGTTCAAATGTCTTTATGATAAAGTGATATTTTTAGGCTTGGCGCCTGTAGCTCAGCGGTTAGGGCACCAGCCACATACACAGGAGCTGGTGTGTTCAAATCTAGCTGGGGCCTGCCAAACAACAATGACAACTATAACCAAAAAATAGCTGGGTGTTGTGGCAGGAGCCTGTAATCCCAGCTACTTGGGAGGCTGAGGAAAGAGAATCACTTAAGCATAAGAGTTTGAGGTTGCTGTGAGCTGTGACACCATGGCATTCTACCCAGGGTGACACAGTGGAACTCTGTCTCAAAAAAAAAAATTGATTTTTTTTCTTCTGGATAGATGTCTAGTAATGGGATTGTGGGATCAAATGGGAGGTCTATTTTCAGTTCTTTGAGGATTCTCCATACTTCTTTCCAAAGAGGCTCTGTTGGTTTGCGGACCTACCAACAGTGTAAAAGTGTCCCTCTCTTTCTGCATCCACAGCATCATCTGCAACTTTGGGACTTTGGGATGTGGGCTACTCTCACTGGGGTTAGGTCACATCTTAGGGTGGTTTTGATTTGCATTTCTCTGATGATTAGAGACAATGAGCATTTTTTTAGATGTTTGTTGGCCTTCATCTGTCTTCTTCAGAGAAGGTTCTTTCTGTTCATGTCTCTAGGCCCAGTGATAAATGGAATTGTTTGTTCTTTTTTTTTTTTTTTTTTTCAATTGATTTGAGTTCTCTGTAGATTCTACTTATCAGTCAGCCCATGTTTGGTTTCTCACTAGGAGCCTACCACAACTTGGTTTACTCACAGATATTTATTGAATACTTACTGTGTGCCAGGCTGGGTATCCAGAACTAGGTCCATTCTCAAATAGCTAACATTCTATCTCAAGGAGGTAGGTAATAAATGTATAAACAAGTAATGAAGATTCTTTAAAATACCAAAAAGTGCTGTGGAAACAGTGAAGTAGGACACTGTGTTAAGAGACCAGTGGGATATGCTGGTGGCAGGGCTGGGGCTGCCTTGGCAGGCGTGGTCAGGAAGTGCCTTCCTGAGGAGCTGGCATGTGAGCTGAGTCCTGAAAGATGAGCAGGACCAACCCATGCACAATCTGAGGGAAGCATAAAGCACAGGGCTCTGGAGGCAGCTGAGCAATGAAGAAGAATATGAGCCTCAGTTTCTTCAATGTGCACACTGAAAGGGTTGGGCAAGATAATTGCTAAGTCCAGCAGGTGCACAATGATTGCTAAGTCCAGTGGATGCAGGTGCAGCCCAGGAAGTCTTCATGGAAAGGCAGGACTTGAGATGGGTCTTGATGAAAGGCCCTTCAAGTGCTAGTGTGGTCACTTACACTTGCTCCAGAAGGATATAGTTTTCTAAAACCTTGAATGAGAACAAAATAGGAATATTTGTATCCTCCCATGGAGACATGGTCCTCCTTCCTTCACCAGGCAGGAAACCTTTGTCCTAAAAGGCAGCCAGCCATGCTCAAGCTCCATTGCCTCTGGAAACTTTGTTGTGAACTAAAATCAATTATTTCTTATTCCCATTGCAGTGGACCTCTATTTGGCTACTTATCTCATGATGTCCTATAAAATAGTTCACAAAGCTACCAACCTATTTATACATTGCCTTCCTTCACTCCTCTGCAAACTTGTTAATATGTAAGTCTCAAGCACAGTTCCAGACTTGGGGTAGGTGTCTCCATGGAGGTTGAAGGACCGAATTAACTGGATGTGTTTGTCAGCTAAGGCAGCTGTAACAAAATACCACAGAGCAGGCAGTTTAAACAATAGGAGTTTATCTCTCATAGTTCTGGAAGGTAGAAGTCCAAGACTGAGGTTCTGGTGGGTTAGCCTCCTGTGAGGGCTCTTTTCCTGGCTTGCAAATGACTGTCTTCTTGCTGTGTTCTCACCTAGTGGGCTGGGTGTGGTGGGCAGAGAGAGTGTGTGCAGGCTCTGGTCTCCTCCACGTCGTATAAGGGTACTGATAGGGGTCCCACCCTTATGACTTCGTGTAACCTTAATGACTTCCATTATTGGAGACTCTATGTCCAATAGTCACTCGGTGGGGGGGTGGGGGTAGGATTCTAACATATGAATATTGGGGGACACATTTAGTCTGCAACCATAAGTTAGGATGTGAGTGAGTGAGAAAGCACTAGAATCAGTCTGAATCTTCCCCTTTTAGGCAGAAATGTGTTGGTCAGCAGGGTGGTTGGAAAGGCAGCAGGGAGTCTTCTGCAGTGCAGGGCCCTGCCGCCGTGGGAATAGTTATGAAGTGGGAATGCTTAGGAGAAAACACACAAGTAGAATCAGATCCTGCTCTGAGCGCTGGTTTGAGAGATGGGGAAGGAAGGGACGGCAGGTGGGGAAATGAAGGAGAACTTAGTCGATCTCCCAGTGGGGCCTCTGTGGCTGTTTCCAACCTGATCACAACCTTTCTAATCAGGGTCACTTGGGCTCCAACATCTTTACTGCAAGATTATAGTCACCCCACTGACCAGCCAGCGCCAGGAAGAATAGCAGCAAGAGTAATGAGCACAGTTTTCAATGCTTGCTTCATCCCAGGGTGATTCTAAGGACTTTACAGGTTCTGGCTTATCATAGCCTCTTATTGGTCACCTCATTTTGATGGGAAAACTAAGAGAGATGAAGTCACCTGTATCGTCACAGCTGGCAATGGCAGCTGTGAACTTCAGATTGGAGCTCTGCTCATGCTACCTCAGGGCCATAGCTTCTGCTGTGCTGCACACCTTTCAGTGGGAGTGCTGTGGGGGTTGGGAGGGGCACTCAGAACCCCTGTGCCAAGTGAATAGCTTGGACTTCTGGGATCCTGCTCTACTCCCCTGACCAACCCGGATGTGCAGCCCAGGAGGTGAGCTACAGCCTGGGCAGAGCTGTCACTCCTTCTGAGGCTTGGGGACACTAGGAAGGTGGGCTGTGTCTACTTCATACCTTCCTCTTGGGGGGTTTCTTACCCAGGGTTCTGCAGGTGTCAGCCAGAGACAAGGAAGATTAGGGTTAGAGCTAGGGTTAGGGGTGGAGGAGAATGGAGACAGAGGCATACTAAGGAGAAAGAAGACAGGGACATGAGGCCACAGAAAGGCCTGGAGGTTCACTGGGGATAAGCCACCTGCGGCCTAACAGGGCATCCTCAGCTGCATCCAGGCCTGCTCCAAGCATTGTGAGGAGGAGGAAGTAAAGATCCCCACTGGTAGAACTCAGAGAAGCTGTCAACAGGGAATAATCCTCTTGCCCAGCCCCTAAGATCGTCATGGAAGTGGAAACCACAGGGTCTATCACAGTGTGATTCTGTATCCTGAGGAAGCCCCAGACAGAGCCAGGACACCCAAACTCTAGACGCGCCCTGGGTGTGAATGACCCTGTGGACTCCTGGACACATCATAGGAAGAATCCCCCTGGGGTTCTGTTTGAATGAAGTGGCTATGTGACAGACTCCAAGGCCCTTCTAACTCTAACTACATTCTGGGTTTGTCTGAGTTCTTGGGTTATTGGAGTCTCAGTTTGTAAGTCTATTCAGGATGGGATAAGAGTGTCAATAGACCCATTTGGAAGAGGAAAAAAGTCTCTGGGACTTTGCCACAGCCCTAGGCCAAATGCCCAACCTAGAAACACGGCTCTGAGTGATAGGCGATGTGGATTCTGCCTGCCCCACCACTTGCTTTTGCCTAACCCTGACCTTGGACACCTCATCCTCCTCTCCAGGTCTCTGGTCCCTCTCCTGGGTTTTTCAGGGATGACTAGCACAATGCTTTCTAATTATACACTGCTCTTGGGAGCACAAGAAGCTTGTGAGGCGGGATAAAGGACTTTTTTAATCTAGTTGCTTTCAGAGATTATTCATCCAGAAACATAAATGAGCATTTAAATGAGAGCAGAGACTAGGGAATGCAGGCCAGGGAAGGCCAGGACAGTGGGGGTGCTGGGGAAGGGCTGGGGAAGAGCCCTGGGGAATTGCTTGGCAGATGCCCTTGGTGCTACATGGTATTGTATTTGACCCATGATATCAGGATCCTCACACTTCAACTTTCACCACTCTAGAATTCCCCCAGACTCATGCCACTCTCTTGCAAAATGTTATTAATTCACTTAGTGGGTGTGCCAGAAGGGACCAGCTGCTGCCTGCTCACATTAGGCATCTTTGGAAGCCTCTGCCATAGGTCACAGACTGATGTAGACCACAGTCTCCAGGCCCAGGCCTTGTCCATGCATTGCTGGTTCTGAGAGTGCTTGCTGGGGGATGCTGGCTCTCTGGATCACACAGGCATCTATGAAGGGTGGAAGAGCTTATCAGTGCTGTGTGTGCATGCACGTGTGTAGGTGTGTCCACAATACCTATGAAGCCACCTTGCATGAAGACAGAGAAACTGTGACATTTGTGCTTTTGACATTGACACCTGACAAAAAGAACATGGTTTAAATGTCATAGTAAGGGCCTGCAACAAGCGTGGTTAGGAGAGCAGCTGTCTTTGTGCCTGACTCCACTGAAGGAGGTGCTGGCCCATAACCCTGGGGACTAAACTTTAGTACATTGATTTTATAATTTGTATTTATTTTTAGGAGGAGAAAAACATCTGTGATAAAAACTCAAATATATTCATTGTTTTATTCAGTACCCACTTAGTAAGTGCTTACTTAATTTGTCCATGCCCCTGTTAAGCAAGGTGAATGACAAAAGTTATTGTTAGAATATTACTTATTATTAGCACTTTCATGAAATAGGAATTGTGATTTCCATTTTGCAGAACAGGAAACTGAGATTTTGATTAACCTATCCAAAGTCTCATAGCTAAAGCTTTACACATGAGATGTCAGAATGCAAACTTAGCTCCTCTAAGCTACAAGTCAAACACTCCAAGAAACATTTGAATCTTTCAGGAGGTGACAATTAGATAAAGAGGATATGAGGAGACCACAGACGGTGGTACAAGGAAGAGCAGGGTGTGTCCAGAGAGTGATGTGCAAGTGCTCCGGGAGTTCTGGGCAGGGATCTAGAAAACTTCCCTAGAGGGGGATGACATTCAAGCTGGGCTTGGGGGTATTTTCATGGGTGGAGGGAGAGTGGCTGTCCTCTGGAAGAAGGAAGGGTGTGCACAGAAGGTGGATGCACATAGAAAACAGGCTACTTGTCTAGAGAAGTAGACCTCACCTGGCTCTATATTAGTCACCTGAACTGCCTAAAAACAACCAGGCCCTGGGCCCCGCATACTGACATTCTGGTTTCATTCATCTTAACCATTGGTCTCATCATTGGCATTTGATAAAATCTACCTAAGTGAGTCTGGTGTGCAGCTTGGATTGAAAAACTCTGTCATTGAGGAAGGGCTAGGGTTCCATACTGGAGCTCTCGCAATCACTCAAATTCAAAGATTCAACATAAATAGGATCTGAGTATAGGTAGTGACAGTGGGAACAGAAAGGGCGAGATGGGTGAGAGTTCTTTGATAAGCAGTGTCTGTAGCATGGAGTGTCCTTAGGAAGGTACAAGTCATGATGACCAGGTGACAACCTTCACGCCACTCACAAGACTGAGCTACAGGATGGAAAACACCAGTCAGAGAGGGATGGTGGGTGAGGGTGGCTAGACATCTTGAATCAAGGGTAGTGACTATTGGGCCATCAGGGAGGAATGCCCCGCAAGTCACGTGAGTTTAAAGCTTGGGTGAAGAACAGAGAATAGAAAATCTTAAAGGCTCATCTCCAGAGAAGTAGTTGGGGCTGAAGCAGAGCATGAGCTCTGATGGACAGAGGAGAAAGGGGAGAGCAAAGGGCCCAGGTGGGAACACCTACATTTCTTCATAGGCCAAAGAGAGGCTTAGAAAGAATTTCTAATGGAGAACCATTCCATTTGCATTAGCCAAGGCCAGTGTCTGGGGGGCAAGCAGTGGGCAACAGAGTCATTTTTCACCAGCCTGGCTGCCTGCGACTTGGAAATTGATCAGCTGAGTCAATAGCTCTGTGCTCAGACACGAAGACCTTCTGATGTGTGTGCAGGAAGTAGGGCAGTTGCAGCCGAGCTCTTCCTTGCCAGAAACAGGCTTCTGGCAGAGAATCCGAGATCATTTTGCCATCATCCTTGGCCTCTGACAGCATGAAGGAGGAATGAACACACAGGTTATGAATTCACCCATCACAAAGAAGGTCTTTATTCTGAGCAATCCCAAAGATGAATTCCTGTCCTTCTGGGGAATCAATTTGATTGGCCCCTATTAGAGGAGTGAGAGTGTGTGTGTGTGTGTGTGTGTGTGTGTGTGTGTGTGTGTGTGTGTGTGTTTAATACAGGGTCTCCCTCTGTTGCCTGGGGTATTGTGTCATCATAGCTCACTGCAACCTCAAATTGCTTGGCTTAAATGATCTTTCTGCCTCAGCCTCCTGAGTAGCTGGGACTACAGGTACATGCTACCAACCACGCAAGGCTCGATTTTTAATTTTTTGTAGAGATAGGGTCTTTCTATGTTGTTCAGGCTGATCTTGAACTCTTGGCCTCAAATGATCCTCCTGCTTTGGCCTCCCAAAGTGCACCCAGCTTCTACTATTTTAAGGGTGCTCCATGAGAGCATTTCTTGTGATATTCCCACATCATCCCATGGGACTCACTCAGCCCTGAGAAGAGGCTGGTGGATTTCCCTGAGATCCATCCTTTGAGGGTCCTGAGAGCTGAAAGTGGTGGCAATCATGGGCATAGCAGCTTTAGGGGGCTCAGGGCCCAGGAACAGGACCCTGTGTCTAGGCAGATGGCTGTCCAGCTTCATCAGAGAGGACAGAGGAGGGAAAGTTCCAGCATGGACAATCAACCCTCAGACCCTCTGTTTACCTACCTTTGGGAGGATCTGCAGAGATGGAGGGGAAAGAATGAAGATGCTGTGGAGAGAGAAAGAATATTTTAGCAGCTACAGATGCTCATACCCCAGATGAAGACTTCTAAAAAACTCTTCTGGGTGGCATGAGTGCTGATGGGCCACGAATACTGAGAGGACTGTCCCTACTCCCTGCCAGTGCGAGCCAAGCAAATACCAGCATGCATTCCAAAACCGTGCTCCTCATCCTTGAATGTAGGGAAGTTGCTAAATGCAGAACCTGACTCAGTAGGTCCACGCTGGGGCTTGAGCTTTGCCATGCCTGTTTCCCAAGGGATGCTAAAGCAGCTGGTCCTCGGACCACACTCTGAGTAGCACGGTTTTAGAACTATAGAGTTGGGTCTGTGTCCATCCCATGCCCTGGGATCCCTTTTGGAACTACCTCCTCCTCATACCCTGCTGTTGGCCAGGGAGAGGGGACCAGGAAGGGTGTGACAGGATGTGGGCAGGCGGTCTACGAGGCTCCCCCAGTGCCGAGCCACACACTGGCTCCCACGGTCTTGCACACTGCCCAGTGGCTGGTGGATTCTGCTATTGGCTCCTGGCTCAGGCAGAGTAATTACAGTTGAGGCCCTGATGAATTGGGGGCCAGTAATTAAAGCGCCTATTGATTTTCTACTTAGGAGTTCCCTGTAGCTGGAAACAAAAGTGGGGAGAGGAGAGAGATAAACAATCTGGGGAAGGATTGTTTCAAAACGGGGGATGGTTCAGTGTGCATTAGCTGGTCCTGGCAGCCACCGAGGAAGGGGCTGTGGGGTGATCATTTATCACCAGCCCATCTATCTAGAAGTTGAGCATTGATCGGCTGGTCAATAGGCTTCCGGGGCACAGAGCCAGCTGGAGTAGGGGAAAGGAGGCGTGTCTTCCGCAAAGGGTTCATCTCTAAATCTCCAAACCATGAATCTGTCTTGTTTTGCTGCTTTGTTTGGCTTATTTTAATTATGTATTGAAGCAACGGTCTCGTGTATATCATCTGCCTTCATCAGGCAACAATGGGCTTCCCGTCACTAGAAATTTGGCTTCTGGTGCTGTCTGGGGCCAGATGCTAGAAAGTGGAAGGCAGGTGTGGGCTTGGGGAGGGGCACAAATGGGGGGAAGGCCAAGGTCAGTGGGGAGAGTGGGGCAGCCAGGACGCCAAGAGGGCACTGGGGGACCAGAGCTTTAAACAGAGGACTGCCAAGGGGAGAAGAAACCCCACAAGTAGAGAAAGAGACAGCTGACTTGTGAGGGAGAGAGGAGAAACAGACTGGAAGAGGGCTTGGGTGGAGACATAAAACACAGTTAAGTCTTATTTAAAGATGGCTTAAGTTATTTTGGTGCATTTAACTCTTAATTCATCTTCTTTCACCGAGCTAAAGAGAAAAACTAATAAGAAGAGCGCCTAGCTGGTGATTTTATTTTAGTCGGGTCCGGGAGCACTCCCTTCCGCCTCTGGTGAGGGTCACTTGATCAGAGATAGTTCTTTTGTTTCCCAGAGAAATGTCACTCTTCTCCTAAGCCTCTTCCTTCCCCCCTCCTATTTTCATTGCTGCAGCTGGGTTGGCTGCTTAATGACGATGAAGTTAGATTAGGATCTGGATTTTGATAATGATTGAAGCTGGGCAGAGAGAAGCATTTTAGCAGAATCTGTGTTGAAACACAATTAGTCATTATCCCCATCAGGGCAGACAATGAGGGTAGTGGGGAGTAGTGGGTTGTGGAGAAGTAAACCGGGTGTTACTTGTTATAAGTAGAATTTTTAAAAAATTCTATAGAAGTACTGAATGGATTTATTCAGCTTATTCAAACTAATTGTACGATGTGCTTGCTTCTGAAATAAAAATGTACTGCAAGTATGCCCAATAAATGGAGAAAAGGGGCCTGGGCTGAGAGTGCTGTGACTTATTTATTTATTTTTGAGACAGAGTCTCACTCTGTCACCCAGGCTAGAGTGCCATGGTATCAGTCTAGCTCACAGCAACCTCTAACTCCTGGGATCAAGCACCTCCTGCCTCAGCCTCTTGAGTAGCTAGGACTACAGACACCTGCCACAATGCCCATGCAATTTTTCTATTTTTAATAGAGATGGGGCCTCACTCTTGGCTCAGGCTGGTCTCAAACTCCTGAGCTCAGGTGATCCTCTCACTGTGACTTCCCAGAGTACTGGCATCACAGGTGTGAGTCACTGCGACTGGCCAAAACTGTGGTTTATGGTGTTAAAGTAGATGCTGTGCATAGGTGGGTGTATAGTGCCCTGCACACGGGAGACCCAGATCCTGCCCTCACAGAGCTTAGGGAGCTTGATTCTTATGTGTAACATTTATCTGGCTGGAATCTTCATGGCACCTTTGTCTGTAAGGTGAAGTTAACTTCCTGGGCCCCACAGGAAGGGCCTTCCTTGGCTGGTTACAGCCTTTTGTCTAGCATCATCTCCAGGCTTCCCCAGGTACCCCTTCTGCACCAGCCTGCCAGGCTCCTAACAGACTCAGGTCTGGACCACTCTCCTGCATTCCCAATCTCCATTAGTGGCACCATCGTTTAACCCTGCAGTCCCCAACACCCAGGCCATGGTGGCCTGTTAGGATTGCTGGGGCCAGTGAGTGGAGCCTCGCCTATACTTACAGCTGTTCCCTGTCACTCCTATCACTGTTGGAGCCCCACCTCCTGTTTGGTCAGCAGTGGCATTAAATTCTCATAGGAGCATTAGATTCTCATAGGAACAGAAGCCCTACCATAAACTGTGCATATGAGGGATCTAGGTTGTTGGCTCCTTCTGAGATTCTAAAGCCTGATGATCTGAGGTGGAGCTGAGGTGGTAATGCTAGTGCTGGGGAGAGGCTGCAGGTTATTATTAGCAGAGAGGTTGGACTGCACTGAGATTATATAAATCAATTGCTTGCAGACTCCTATCAAAACTATCCCCTCACCCTACAGTCCGTGGAAAAATTGTCTTCCATGAAACCAGTCCCTGGTGCCAAAATGGTTGGGGACCTCTGCTTTAGTTGGGTCTGCCAGCCAGAAGCCCATAGACATGGTGGGCTTTTCCCACATGCCCCCAATTTAATGGTCCCCCAAGCCTTGTCTCTCTACCTAGTGACTCTTGAACACTGTCCCCTCTTCCCCTTCCTGCAACCACAGCCTGAGCTCCCCCCACATTGCCTTGAGCTTGGGCCTTTGAGTTACCGCAGTGGTCTGCTCTTGGGTCTCACATCACCCTGTTCTAGCTGCCATGCTATCCTTGGAGCAATTTATCCAAAATGAACATTTGATGATGTTATTGTCAACTTTTTAATGACTCCTACTGCCTGCAGGATAAAGTTATTTCCAGCCGTGCGAGCTTGGGCAAGACAGGCATTTTTCTCAAAGGCTCAGATTCCTCATCTGTAAAAACAGGGATGCTAATGGTTGCTTCATGGGGTCATTATGAGATGTAAATAAGGTAATACGACCAAAATAATTATGACAGTGCCTGGTATGGAGAAATTAGGGGGGTGGAAGTGATGGCAGAGATGGTAAGAGAGAAGGAGTTGGGTTTAATTGTTATTCTGACAAAGGAAAATTTTTATGATCTGAACCCAAATTTCTGTCTGCAGCTCTGACCTTCCCCCTGAATGCCAGACTCATATACATAGCTGGCCACACAGCATTTTTGCTTGGATATCACACATTTAAGAAGTTCAAAAGAAAACTCTTTCTATTCTACACCCCAATCCCACCCCCACCCCTGCCAAGTATCCTGTCCACTGTTTTTCTCACCATCAATAGATGGCAAGTCCTTCCTTCTGGAAGCTCAAAGCCATAACCTTGACTGCTCTCCTCTTCCGGATCCCACATTCAATCCATGTTAAGTCCTGTTTTCCAAAACCCAGCTGTTCTTCCCAACTCTCTTGGCCCTGCTGCTGCCCTGGCCCCCCTGTGCTCTGCCCAGGTCACTGTGCTAGCTTCTTCCTAGCCCCTGCCCCAGACGTTGTGGTGGTGCCACCCCGGGGGCTTCTCCATCTGCATCCTCTCTGCCTGCGCCACCTCTCGCCCACACCTTCACCTTCACTCAGTCTTCCCCTGCCACCAGGCTTCCTTTTCATTCTTCCTGGGGAGGGCTTTGCTCTGACTGCCCCCCCTGCCTGCAGCACTCTCCCCAGACACCTCACAGATACCTATATCCCCAGACACAGGCCTCACCCTGATCTTGGCAAGTCTTGCTCAATGGCAAGACTTTTTGTAGTGAAGGCTGCCCTGGTGGACTTATACAAGGTTGGGCAATTAAGTTTGCGAACTCCTCCTAGTAAAAGTGCTACATACCTCCTTGCTGAATGTCACTACAGCCACCTTTGAAGTATTCTGCTTGGGAAGCTATGCACTGACGCCAGTGCCTAGTTCACCTTCCAAAGTGTTTTCTCAAATTCCTTCCCCCTGCCCTCCGGTCTCCTTACCTGGTTCTGTCTTTTCTCCACAGCATTGTCATCTTCGGACAGAGTATATAATCTACTCACGTGTTTATCATTCATATCCTTCCTCCTTCTGCTAATATGTGAGTTCTATAGTGATTTCTGTTTACCATGTCCACTTTGTCCAGCATCTGGAACAGTGCCCAGCACGTAGCAGACACTTAACGAATCTTGCCAAGCATGCTGCCTGCCAGCCCCGCATTCTGTCCAGGGGGCTCTCCTTCATGCGTGTGGGGACACCTGTTTATATCTTCTGTCTCTATGAGACTGCATGCTCCGTGTTTCCCTCCAGGGCTAGCTCACAATACTAGATGGTATTTGAATACATATTCCTGACTGATGGACTGTAAGTGACTTGAGCAATTAAAGATGCAAATGGAATTTCCTTTTGTAAAGTTCTTCCAAGCCTTCATTTGTCTGAAATGGTGCGTTGGCAGCCGAAATGCCTCCTTCTTAAGGCCAAGACTGTGTCTGCTGGATCTTCCCTCCACCAAGTCCACGGTTCATTTGTCTGCCAGCATCACAGTGACTGGCCTTGAAGACTAGGGGGAGGTGGGTATCTAAGTACAGAGATGCATCCTTCTCGTGTTCCACGCATGGCGAATCCTTCTGGCATCCACCCGTTGGCTGTAAGGTGGAAGAAATGGGGTGGGGGGTTAAATGACCTGTGCAAGGTGCTGTGTGTGGTCTTTGATGGGGACCAGGACAAATAGAGAGCAGCAACAAAGACACATCAGTGTACACTGGGGCCATGCCGTGTGTGGCCTTGCACCCCAGGTGAGCTGATGATGCCTTATTGGGCAGGGAAGGGGAAGACAAGAAAGATTTCAAGGGGAGAAAAGCCACATGACAGGAGTCCAGTGTTAGGAAAAGTAGCTTGATAGTAAAGAGAAGGGTAAATAGGAGGGAGGGAGGAGACTCATGAGACCAGGCTGGTGGCGGTCATCTTTCAATAGCAGCCAGGGCCTTACTTGGAGAGTAGAACAGGGAAGGGAAGGGGGTCAGGTTGAGGAAACTGCTAAAGCTGATAATCATTTACAGGCCTGGGTAGCTGGCGGGCCTTGGAGGGCCTAGTGGGGGCTCTTTCCTCCGGCCCCTTCACGTAGCACTGTGCACACCCTCCCCGGGGAGCTCAGCCATTCCCAGGGCTTTGGTTCTCATCCAGGTGACCACAGCTCCCAAATATGTCACTCCAGCCCAGACCACACCCTGGCCTGTGGTCACTTAGCAGCTCCAGTGCGAGAGACCCCACAGGGACCTCCCACTCAGCACAGGCAGAATGAGCCTACCGCCCCCACCTGTTACAGCCCACTGATCTCCATATCCCAGGGAGCCCTTCACCATCCAGCCAGGGGCTAGGAAGCCCTCCCAGCACACCCCCGCGTCCACTCCCTCCCCACGTCCTCCAGTCACATCGTGCGCACCTACAGAATTCTAACTGCTCCTTTCTCTCTCTTCTGCTATCGTCCTAGGCTTGTCAGCCATTCTTCATTTCCAAATAATTGCAGTAGCCCCCTATGTGGTGTTCCCCTGGCTTCTCTGACCCCCTCCAATCCATTGACTATAATGGTATTTAATTTATTTATTTTAACATAACCTGAGCAATCTTTGAGTAATGCAAGCCTGACCATACCTTGTTCTTAGGAAAACCTGTCAATGGTTTCTCATTAGCCTTAGAATAATCCACTAAATGTTTAATAGGGCATCAAAGCCCTGCCACTGTCACCTCCACCCACATCTGTCTCAGCCTTTGCCTTAGAGCGAGTTGCCCAGGTGTTGGCGTCCAATGATGGTCCTTGAGGTTGCCGAAGGTGGGGATCGTGTCTGAACACCAAGCCCAGTGCCTGGCACAAGGGAGGTGATAATGATTTTGCTGGATGAAGCAGTGAGGTGCTCAGTAGGATCAAATGCTGCAAAGAGGCCAAAAAGGGCTGAGAAAAAGCCACTGGAATTGGCTTAGGAACAGAAAGCAAGTCCATACACTGCAGCACAAGGTGCGGAACAAAAGGAGATGTGACAGGGCAAGCGAGACCTTAGTTACTTGGCATGGCAGGGAGATAAGCATTCTAGCTGCTTAGACTGGAGGTCCAAACTTAGTCATTTTAATCTCTGCTAGCAAAATTATATACATACATACATACATATATACATATATATTCTTTTTTTGCAACAAATATGTTTACTTTCCTGCCTTTTGAAGTTGTACTAGAGCAACTAACTACTGAAACCTAATTAATTAATAATTGGAAGATTTCTTGAGACCATTAGACTTATTTGAACCTTGGTCACTTACATTTGAAGCAAAGGTGGAGAATGTGCCCAATTTCTCCTTGGAGGGAGCATGAGTGTGTGTGTGTGTGAAGATGAGGGAGGAAGTCCTATTTTGGTTATGTCACAAAGAAGCTACATGGCATTGTAAAAGGGCCATCAGTTTCTCCCGATGAGATGACACCTGTCACAGTAACATTAGGAGTTGTCATAGGATTACAGGAGATAACATGATTGGAGGAGGCTGCGGCCCAGTACCTGTCACAGGGTAGATGCCACCTTCTTATTGTGTGACTATAAACTTCCAAGCGGGGAGAAAACATAAAGTGATAGGATTACAGATGTTCAAGGAGATCAATTTAGGCTTCTTTCTTGAACAAAATACAATGATTTGCATTTTACTCCTAAAAATTAAGAATGCAATGGCATCAAAAATTGGCTAAAGGTTTTAGTTAACAAAAAACTCACTTTTTATTATTTGTCTCCTCATAATTATAAGAGAGAAGTGTCTTGGCTTGGAGAAAGGGAGGAAGCTCTAGGCCTCAGGTCTTAATGCTCTTAACCCCAGGAGGGTACAGGGAAGGCTCCTCCTGCCTGTCCTTACCTGGGCAGTGAAGAGAGAAAGGAAGAAGAGGGAAGGGGACCCTGCTTCAAGGCCAACACAGGTCTCACTGTGAGCCTAGGGCAGGGGTGTGGTACGGCTTTGCCTGAAATGGGCTTTCTATGGGGTTGACTCCCTGAAAATGGAAAATAGTACGTTATGCTGGTGCTAACACTTACATCCCCAGCGTTGCTGCATTAACTAAGAAGGAAAATTATACCTAGGTTTAAATACACACACACACACACACACACACCCCTAACACGCAAAGCTCTTTGTACCTGTTCTTAGTCATTAAAAATGTGTTTCTGAAGGGCTAAATTTATAGTTAATTGCACAGTTAATTCATTATGTAGCCTTATTTTTTTAGATACCACTAAACTAAAGCAAACCCAACCAATTACTTGAAGTCTCAGAGATATCACAAAAGGAATGACTTAATTTAGTAAACAATTTTAGCTTAAATAATTATTTACTGAAAGAGTTTGCCAAGTGCCTCAGGAGATTGCTTAGTATTGGCCTCATAATAAACCTTCCATGTAATTCCTGATTAATTACTCACACAAGCAACATTTTATTTCCTTTGAGCTAGTTGGTTCTTAAAAAAGAGGATATAAAATATCAATGAGGACACCCCAGCAGTACTTCTTGGTCTTTTTCAGGCCTGTGAAAAAAAGAAGAGGGGTGGTTTCCAATTCTTTCCTCTGCCCCGAAGACACCAAATCATCGAAAGTACCTTTTGGGCAGTTGATATTTCAGTGTTTCTTTATTAAGGAGGGATTTTGGTCCAGACCATGGCACAAACAAGTAGTTTTTGATTATGGTTTTGTTTGTTATGTATTTCAAGGTGTCATGCACATAATAAAAACTCAAGTTAAGTATCAGGTAAATGGAAATGTACAGCAATGCCAGTGGCAGATTTATAAAAATATGTATACATGGGCCAGGTGTGGTAGCTCATGCCTGTAATCTCAGTGCTCTGGGAGGCCAAGGCTCAGGAATTCTAGGCCAGCCTGAGCAAGAGGGAACCCCCTACCCCATCTCTACTGAAAAAATAGAAAAACTAGCCAGGCATCAGTAGTCCCAGCTATTCAGGAGGCTGAGGCAGGAGAATAACTTGAGCCTAGGAATTTGAGGTTGCTGTGAGCCTGGCTGATGCCAGGGTACTGTGTCCTGGGCAACACAGTGAGACTCTATCTCAGAAAAAAAAAAAAAAAAAAAAAAAAGAAAAGAAAAGAAAAAATATGGAAATGGCTGTTGTATGTAGACTAGGAATCAGCATAGCATTCAGAACATATTAAGAAAATGCGAGATAATTAAAGTATTTTAGAAATAGAAGAAAAATGTCAAAATGAGTCAATGATTTCAACTTGTTTGGAAATGCAATCTGGAATTTTAATAGGGTTTTTAAAGTGCTCCAGGGCATATATTTGTTTTCAAAATTAATGTGAGCTAAAGGAGTGTTGTAAGAATTTTGTGTAAACCAGAAATACACCAAAGAGACAGAAAGATGCCATTTAGGAGTCACCTCTCCAATTTTTAGGCCCTGCAAGCCACAGAGGGTAGGCTAGGTGCGATGCCAATGCAACCAAGCCCCCTTGAGCCTCTCAGGACTCAGTGTTGCTTCTGAGTATGGGAGGAGGAAAGAATAACAATGAGGCTTTCATTCTGGGATAGACAACTTTCTAACCTGAAGGGCAGTTGGCTAAAAAAGGATCTTGAGGATTAGTCTTTAAAAATAGCCCAGTTTTATATGGAAAGGATGTTTCACATGGGGGCAGTGACTATCCATTTTCTTGGCTTACTGAAGGGCAGTTTATGTACAAGAGGGATTAAATTTGATCCGTGTGGCCTTAGGGAGCTGGAACCTGGGTTTCTGAGCAGAAGAGTCATGGAGAATGAGCTTTCCATTTAGGAGAATGAGGAAGTTTCCTTGGTAGGATGGTGTCCCCATCTCACCGTGATCAGGGCAGGCATGGGCATCCACGGCACAGAGATATTAGGAAAGAGCTGAGCCTGGTGGGATGGGCCATGGTGAGAGGTCCTAGGCCTCACCATACACTATTGAGATGCCTTCCCTGTAACTTTTCCCTCTTTCCTGGCTACTCTCTGGCTTGTTAATGTCCTTCTCAAGGAGTGGTGCCCAATACTGAAATGCTCTAAATCCAGGGCAGGGTACTGAATAGAATAACAGTGCCCTTTGATTGAGACCCCATGTTTTATTAATGCAGCCAGGCCTGTACAAGTCTTCCTTCAGATCCAGGCCTGACTGACACATACCAGGTTGATGTTTGGTGCTGAGTTCAAATTCCTGCAACTTTTTTTTTTTTTTTTTTTTAATCTAAGCTGTTATCCCGATAAATCTCTGATATGTTGATCTTATAGAATAGTTTTTTTTTAAATTGAAACTCTATTCTGTTACCTTTTATCTAGTTGGTTTCAAACTATGGTGTCATTGACTTTTAGGGGTGTGAAGTAGATAGTATTGAATGTTGATCCTACCTCTAGGCCATAGATGCCTCCCTTGGTGTTTTCCCTGGTTTTGTGAGCATGTTGTCTACATTTTTATCCAAGTCAGGACTGACCCTTGACAAATCTTGGAAAATATCTTTTGGGAAATTTCTTAAAGTAATACAATCACAGGCTGAAGAGGCAGAGAAGAACTTACTGGTTATCTAACTCAACTTTTTAATTATATAGATCAAGAAACCTAGAATTGGCTGGGTGTGAAGGCTCATGCCTGTAATCCTAGCACTCTGGTAGGCTGAGGCAGGAGGATTGAGGCTGAGCTCAGGAGTTTGAGGCCAGCCTGAGCAAGAGCAAGACCTCATCTCTACTAAAAATAAAAAAATTAGCTGGACATTGTGGCAGGTGCTTGAGTCCTAGCTACTTGGGAGGCTGAGGCAGGAAGATCACTTGAACCTAGGAGTTTGAGATTTTGAAGTAAGCAAAGCTGATACCACTATACTCCAGCCTGGGCAACAGAGGGAGATTCTGTCTCAAAAAAGAAACAACAACAAAAGAAACCCAGAATTATAAAATAATCTTGGAACAATATTGTTCAGCTGGCATATACTTGTTAATATCCTCATCACGACTTTTTCATTTTGCCCATGACACTATTTAAAAGTCTTGCTGAAATCAAGACACATTGCTTCTATGGCATTTGGTAGGGACATTGCAATATTTCATTTATAGGACCAATCTAACTCCCTCATTGGTTTGGCATCTATTTTTGTCTGATGCTGCCTTGAAGGGATCAACCTTTTCTTTCCAAAGGCTCGTAAGTCATAACTTTATCTTTCTAAATTTTAAATTAATCTTCAATATATAGAGCACTTATATTCAACTTCACAGATCTTAGAAAACAATGTAGCTTCTAGATCAAAGTAGTTCACAAATTCCTTTTTTTTTTTTTCTAACTTTTGAATTTTTGGCAAACACACACAAAAGCAAGTAGCCAAAAACGAAAATGAACGTAAACTTCATTTCAGCATACATTTTAAAGTTTGTTCTAGAATTTGGGACCTGAAGTGGCCGAGCTGAAGGCTCTATCATGCCCTCCTGAATTTCCCCAAACCAATGTGTTCTTTAGATAAAGTCTTTCTGTGCCCTAGAGGGTGGCTTCCTTAAGAATGGTTGTCAGAAACCAGGGAACATGAGAGGTTTGACCACAGGAGGTTGCCTTATCTGCAGACTGGGTTGAGGCCTGCCTGTCTCAAGGATGAGCTCAGCTCCAGATGTGCTACTTCTGTGCCCTTGAAACTGGTATGTTGCCCAGCTGGGGGAAGACTTTGGACTCTTGCACTAGCCCCATCTTTTTATCCCCTTTGCATCCTTATTTTCATCTAGTTCAGGAAAAAATAACATCCCCTATCCTTTCGCTTCCCTCCCTTGCTCAGACACACTGCTTTGGAACCTAATAGAAATTATCCAAAGAAAAAAGAAAGGGAGCCATTGATAAGCCTCTGTGGGCGTCTGTGAAGGCACACATCATCTGAATGACAGGTTTGCATGTAAACAGCCGTATCTCATGAAAATAGTTTTTAATCTACTTGAAAGGCATATTCTCAGAAGGAAATCAAGTTCTCTCCAGGTGCATGGCAGCTCTTTGAAGGAGGAGCTGCTGCTGCAAAAATATAACTTATTATGAGATTCTACTTTTTATGACCCTTTTTTCCCTCTCCTGCTATGTCTCCTCCCCCTGCTCCCCTTTATGAACCTTCTCTGGAGGGCTTTTGATTGGAGGGAGCAGTAAGGAGGAGCCTGGGGAATGATCTTCTCTCCTGGCAGATCAAGGCCAACCTCCATCAAGTGGGCAAGGCTGGGCTTTCCACAGAATGTTCATCTAATTTGTTTCCTGTCTTTTTTCTAGATTATTCTTCTCTAGGCAGCTAGCCTCTCCAGTGCCTGGCCTTTCCCAAGCCTCTGCTCTGTCCACCAAACTCTATTGTATCCAAATCCTATATTTCTTTAAACATCATACTTAAATTCCATTGACATTTGTATCTGTGTCACAGACTAATCCTTGACTAGAGTCTTCCTATTGTCACGCTATAGTATAAAGAGTGTTTTGCTAAGTTGAAACTCTTTTATTGTGGTAAATGTACATGACACGAAATTGACCATTTTAAAGTACAGTTTAATGTGCTGAAGGGGCCATTCACATTGTTATGTAACCATCACCACTACCCATCTCTAGAACATTTTCTGTCAGCCTAGACTGAAACTCTGTTATCTATTAAACTGTAACTCCCTGTTCCCTTCTCACTAAATTTTAATTATGAAATAACAGAGGAATGCATTCTAAAAAATAAATCAATACTAATAAGATCAAGTCCTCTTTGGTTATAACACCCAATACCGATACCCCACGTAGGGTTAATAGCTGTATATGTGTGTGTGTGTTTGTGTATGTGTGGTTCTGTATATAGATTTTACACAAATAATATCACAGCTTTATATATTACGTAGGTACTTGCTATTTTCACTTAATCAAGTGTCTTAGAGACCAGCCCATGTAAGTACCTAGAAATCTACCTTATTATTTTGAACAGTTACATAATATTTACAGTGTACCATAGTTAGCCATCCCCCTAATTAGTTGTTTCTGGATATTTTTCATTACATATAATGTTGCAGTGAGCATGAGATTGAAACAGATGTATTTTATTTCTCAAAAGTAGATATGCAAAAACAATTTCAGGGTCAAAGAATGTGACTACCCTTAATTTTAAGAGAAACCACCGTATTATTTTCCAAAGTGACTGTACACCTATTAGTTTATTCTATTAATAGCTAACAGTATAAGAAATTATCTGCTTCCCCACAGTCCTTAACACTCGATGCTAATAGTAGCTAAATTTGTTAAGTGGCTGCTTTCTGGGCCTGAATGCTTTATGTGTATGAAATCATTTAATGTTCACAATACTCCAATGGGGTATTGGAGTGTTGGCAAGTGGTAGCCAAGATTTGGACTCAGGTAGTGTGACATCAGAACCCAAGCCTGTACACACTTGCCACTTTTTCTGATAGCTGCCCCTCAGATGGGTTGAACTGGTGACTTCTGGGTGTTTTAATTTGCATTTCCCTGCAAAGAACAGCATCTTTTCAGGGCCATATGTTTGATGGCTATCTGTATTTTCTTTTTTTGTGAATTACCTTGTCATATTTTTTGCTCACTTTTCTATAGGTGGTTTATTGATCTGTAGTTTAAGAAAAGGTTTTTTTCTGATTTTTTTTTTTAGTGCAAGATCATTATTTATACCTTAATTAAAATGATAAAGACATACTCAGGAGGCTGAGGCAGGAAGATTGCTTGAACCCAGGGTTTTAAGGTTGCTGTGAGCTAGGCTGATGCCACGGCACTCTAGCCTAGAGCAACAGAGTGAGACTATATTAAAAAATAATAGTAAAAAAGTATCAGGACAGCCAAGTAGCCAAGTATTAACTAAGCCTGGATTCTACCCTAGCTATGAAATCCAGGACATAAGAAATTCAAACAATCTTGACATTCAAGAAATTTTCGTAGAAACATAAACAGTAATTCAATAATTTTCTTAATCGAATGAAACCTCTGAACCAAGAACTGTGCTAGGTATAAGACAAACTATTAAAGTGGGAAAGAGTGCAAAGGAGTATCACAGATCACAGAAGGGTTAGTAGAGACGGTATTCAAAACAAAGAGCTATTAACCTTTCAGTAAATTGATCTATAATGAATGCATTACTAATTGTTTTCACCTGCTTTTGCTAAAAGCTCTCTGCTAAAAATATGTTGACTATCAATTAGCCAACATAAGAATCTGCCAATGTAAATATTTTTAAAGTTTATATATTATTAGCCTTTTGGAGAAGAAACTACTGTCAGAGAATATTTATTTTAGTTCTCCCTTCCGCCTTTCTTTTTCTCCTTCTTTTTTTTTCCGTCCTCTTTATATTTAAAAAAATTTCTTGGAATGTTGAAATATGGTGTTCTCTATGGAGCAGATGCTAATAATTATGGATGGATATTTTGGATTACTATATTTGAGCAGGAAACTGTCTGCGGTAGCAAACTGAAAACTTTAGGAATAATTGTGCTTTTTTAAATGAAGGCAGATCCAAAGGATCTTACTGTTTTTGAAGCACCTTTTTACCCAAAGCACAAAGAAGAAACCTGTATCCTCATTTGGTATTGATCCAGAACATTCCTGAAATGCAGAACATTTAATAGCTCCAGATGTTTTTTTATGTGTATTGGGCAGGTACAGCCACATCCAACCCCAAATCTCATGGGCCTGTAGTTCAGACACTGCCATTCAGAGGGACATGTTTTCTTCCCACTCTGGTACACACACCTGCTATGCCTGGAGGTAGAACTGTTTCTAGAGCATTCTGATCCTTTACCTCATTTCATCAGGAAATAACTAGGTTGTGCCCTCTCCTCACATTGGTTTTCTTCTCATCTTGGCCTGGACTTGGCCTCCTAGAAGATGCTGTGAGCTAGGCTGATGCCATGACACTCTAGCCTAGAGCAACAAAGTGAGACTATATTAAAAAATAATAGTAAAAAAGTATCAGGACAGCCAAGTAGCCAAGTATTAACTAAGCCTGGATTCTACCCTAGCTATGAAATCCAGGACATAAGAAATTCAAACATTCTTGTTGACATTCAAGAAATTTTCGTAGAAACATAAACAGTAATTCAATAATTTTCTTAATCGAATCTTCTAGGAGGCCTCATCTTCTAGGAGGCCAAGTCCAGGTTGCCTGGGCACCTGCCAAAAGGGCCTTTCTTTCCATCTGTGGGTCTGGAGGATGGAAGGTGCTCATGGATCCAAAAATCAATGTTTCCAGGGCTCTCTTTCTTTAGAGCACAAAGAATGCTGGCTGGGTGACAACCCAGAGGCCGCATGTCAGTCTAAGAATAGCTTGGGGCACTGTGCAGGTGTCTCAGTGGGTGGGCAGAGCTAGGGAGTCTGTGTGCGGTTTACCTGTATTTACTGACTTCTTCTTGTGAGGTGCCTTCTCCTGAACTTCAGTGTGGGGTCCCTGGAGGTGGTCACTGAACACACGTGGAAGATACAATAGCCACAAAGTGTGCCTTGGCATCCACCTTGGAGTATCTTCCCTTGAAAAAAATCTACCAAAAATGAGTAACTTAACTTGCCATTGATAGAAGACAAAAAATAATTAAGAAACAGAACTGTTTAATCAGTCTGTCAGTAAATAAAATCGATTCAGCTTCTATTGTGTTACAGAGAGAACTCTGCACTCTGCTCTAACCTGACTGCCAGGTATTTGTGATCTGGAGCCTCTAATCTGGTGTTGGGAGGAATGGCGGAGGTTCTCCAGGTTGGTTCTTCTTATATTTTGAAATCATGTACAGTCACTTGGTGATCCCGCTGGAATGTAGATTGTGACTCAATGGTCTGGACAGGGCCCGGATTCTGCATTTCCATGAAGCTCCTTGGTGAGCCCCTGCTGCTGCCTCTCCCTCCTCAGGCCTGGACTTGATGAAAGCCCCTACTGTCACCCACTGCTGCAGGTTCTTCTTAGAAATGCAGGTAACACAGCTGAAACAACAGTGAAGTGGGAAGTGACCACATCTGGGTTCTAGCTCTGCCTTGCATTCATGGGCAGCCCCCAGGAAGCCACTGTGGATGTCACACTCCAGTTTACTCCGACTCTAACCTCACCTCTAGTCTCTGAAGGTGCATGTCCTGGGGGTGCATCTAGCTGAGGCTGGGGAGCCAGAACTCGCTGGACTGAGACTGTGTTGCCAGTGGCCTTTGGAAGGGGTTGTTTTTTCAAGAGAAGACAGTCTGGAGAGTTGTGCATACATTTTACTAGTGAAGAGAGGGGATTAAGACTGTGCTCAAGAGAGGCAGAAGCACAGCAAGTGGGATGGGACAGAGGAAAAGGGTGAAGAAAGAAACAGTAACTGGAGCACGGGCCAGCATGGAGGCAGCAGGCACGAAGGACAGGGACTGACTCGACAGCGTACCAGTGATGCACAAGGCATCACTGAGGGGCGCAGAGGGAAAGAGAAGTCAAAGGTGCATTTTATGTGAAGGGGCAAACTACCAGGGCTGAAGGTGGGTATTCATCTGCAGGTGCCGGGCAGGCCTGAGAAATCAGGCTGGAGGAGGGCTGAGTTTTCAGTGAGGTGTCAGTGAGCAGGAAATACAGGAGAGAGAATCTGGTGGGACATGAAGAAATTCACCCTTGGGTGGGGGAGGCGTGGAGTCTGCTGGTAGCAGCAGAGGAGTGGTAACCGGGGTCCCACAGGGCCTTTGATTCCACATCGGAGGTCAGCTGCAGTATGGAACCCCTTGCCCTAGCCCTCTCCAAACCCAGCTCTTGCAAATCTAATGCACATGCCCATTTTAACAGGGACAGCTAGAAGTGAGCTTTGCAGGCAGCATGCATGCTGGTGCACCCTCCTGAGAGTACTAGGTCTTCTCAGAAGTCAGGTCAGTGTGGAGGTGACACCATGTGTGAAGGGAGTCAGGGGGCTGCACTTAGCCCACGTGTTTCTCTAAACAAGTTCTCAGCACCCAAATCTCAGCAAAGGCACAGGATAATGAATTTCAAAGCAGTGACCTCACTCCTGAGGTTGGTCCTGCAGCTGGAGTAGCATGGCATCCTGAGAATGTCCCCCACAGAACTCCTATTATGGGGCAGCATGAGACTGACCACAGGTCCCAGCTGCTGGGTCCTGAACCCTGCTGCTGCGTTAGCTGGAGCTCACAGTCCCCATGGGCTGCTCCCAGCCATGACTGGGTGCATCATGGGGCTCAGATGGGCCTGTTCCTGGGACAGGGGACTCCTCCGCCAGTTACCTTGGCAGGAGACTCCCTAACAGCCTTGCTAACCTGTTTAGCCTTTCTTAAACTGCATAGCTGTCCTGATAACTCCCGCCTGCCCACTCTCTCTCCTCCACACGAGGTCAGGCTCTGTGGTCTGACAGCTCCTCCAGCCTTACCTATTCCCTCTCACCATATTTCCCCTAGTGAAAGTCTAACACAAATGGGGAGCAACATGGTAGAGGAGATGAGATAAGTTTGTACCAGCTAATGATGTTGATAGCAGAAGGGTGGAGGGTTCCTGGAAACACACACAAGCTGAAGAGAGGGAAGTGAGCTCAAGGTATGGGGTATGGAGCAGATGCCTCTGGGAGTCCCCCAGGGCCACACTCATACCCCTGACCCTTTTCACCATGTGTGAAGAGAGTCAGGGGTTTCTATGCCCCATCTCTAATGTCTACTGTGAGACTTTCAGCCTCTGAGCCCCACCGCCTCTGCTACCCAGCTCATTACCCCAGCACCCTGCTAACATTTTCCCTTCGCATGAAAGTATGCTGCCCATTGGTCCTGCCTGCCAGCTTCTTACTGTCCCTCTGCCTGTTTCGTCCCCCTCCTCCCCCAGCCTGCGTATCCTCCAGGAATCTTCACCACCACCCCTCCCGTGTATCAGGCCTTCCCTCCCCATGTCCTCCATCGCACTGGCCAGCACAGCTCCAACACAGTTGACTCCAACTCTCCACCTACTCTGCGCTTACATCAATGCAATGGTAAGCGAAGAAAGAAAAGCAACCCACGATGTCACATTGCAGTCGGTTACGGCCACATGCCTTGGCTCTGCTGGGCCATCTGACTTCGTTTTCCCAGCCCATCCACTCTCCTCGTCTCCTAGGTGACTATGTCTTACCGTCTCTCTTCTCCAACAACCCCTCTCCCTCTTTACCATAGCCTGGTGCTTCCCCTCCAACCGGTTTCTTTCTGAGTGATGGTGGCTTCCTTCTTCCAGCCACTCAGGCCAAAACCTGGAAGTCAGCCTCCTTTGTTCACACTCTACATCCAAGTCATGAGCAAACTGCGGGGGCTCCACCTTCTACACAGCTCCCGACCCAGAGCACCTTCCCTGGCTTCCGCTCCACCCCCTCGCACCTGGCGCCTGCGTTACCCGGAGCCTCCTCCCTGGCTGCATGCTCCCTTCTGCTCTTGCCTCCCCAGCCCACCCTTTGTTAACACAGCAATAGGAGTGATCAAATCCGATCGTGTCACTCTTCATCTGACAATCCTCCAATAACTCTGCAGCTCACTTAGAGTGAAAACCAAAGTTGTAAGGATCGAAGATCGGTGCTCTGCTTCCTGCCATTGCTGACTCAGTCTCTCACCACTGGCCGGCTTGCTCTTTTCTCTCTGTCCTCATTGTCACTCCTCCTTAACATTCTGCCCCTGCCTGCTGGCCTCCTCTCTGTCCCTGGGACACATGGAGGACATTGGCACCTTTCTGCTCCCCGTCCCTCTGGCCCCAGGGCCATAGTTCCTTCAGCTGTGTGTCCTCCAGGCTCACCTTTTCGATTTGGCCACTGTGTTGACGGGCAGGAGTCCCTCCCACCCCCGTCCTCAGCTCCCTGTCCTCTGCCCTGCTTTGTCCTTTCTCCTCACTTGGCACATGCCACCACCTGGCACGTGCTGTGTTTGCACATGGTCTGTCTCCTCAACCAGACCATAAGCACCACCATGGCAGTGTCCCTGCGCCACACAGGGTGTGCCCAATAAATAGTTGTCGCATTAAGGAAGTAGTGAAAGTTTTAGGAGGAAATGATTCCAGCTACCCAGGGAGAGGCAGGGGGTGGCGTTAGCCCCCTGAGGGTTCTGCTCAGGGAGAATATTTTGATGGAGATGGGGGAGAAAAAAGTTATCACAGGAGGAAGACAGAGCTGCCTCCAAAGGCAGGGCCCTTCTGGGAACGTGAAGCGTCTGCCTGAGCCTTAATTTCCTTATTGGCAAAGTGAGAGTGGGGAAACGACTTTCGGCTCATTGTAAAGCTGACATGAGATGGTGCTGGCACTGGCCTGGTGCGTGGTGGGTGTTCATGAGGGCCAGCTGGGCCCAAATCAGATCCAGTAGCAGGACCAAGTCACCTGTCCCCTCTCAAGGGAGACTGAGGCTGCATATCAGCCACCTTTGCTCCTTGCTAAATTAATTAGATCATGGAAGCCCATCCCAGGTGAGGGGAAGAGTCCCTGGGGTGAAAGATTTGAAACCAAGTATAGTAGAGAATAAAAAGACAGGGCTAAGAATGGGGTGGGAGGGACATTTGACCTGTTTCCATCTTCTGTCTGTAGCCAGAGGAAGGAGCAACCTTCAGGGGAAACAAGTGGTGATGTATTTCTGCATTCAGAACACCGACATTACTCCAGAAAAAAATGAGAAAAGATTATGCAGGAAGGGAATTGAGTCTGTCAGGAGCTTCAAGAAAGAAAAAGAGAGAGAGGGGGAAAAAAGATACAGAAAGGAGCTGTTTGTTGCTTTTTGTTCAGGTTTTTATCTCAAGAGTCTGTTTATAAAAACCTTCTTTCTTGCCCAGGCTCTTTCACTCCTGCCTGGATGCGCCCCCCACCCCCACGCCCCTTGTTAGACTTTAAGCTCTTTCCTTGATTAAATAATGAATAAAGCTCTTCTCGAGCTTGGCTTTCCTGGTCCTAGGGAGAAATTACAGAGATATGTACATACATATACATGCAAAGTAGCCTGAGATAAAGAGGCTTAAGATAAACAGGTTTCTGGTTGTTTTTCTTTTTTCTTTTAAAGAAATGTCGCTCATAAACTGCACTTACAAACAACACCAATTGAAATGAGGGCAAACCAGCCCAAGTGCAGCTAAATAGTTTGACTGAATAAAGCTATTGGATTGAAAACTATTCATTTTTATTTAAAGTTATGATAATCATTTTTAAAAATGGGCCGGGGCCTTCTCCTCTAGGGATGCTCTGTCTAAGGCGGGTACTGAGCTATGTGTGTTATTGTCTGCTCGAGGCAGGATTAGCCAACTCGTCTCCAATGTTTGTATGTGGCCTTCTTCTCAAGGCTCATTAACTCAGGCAAAACTATTTGCAGTGTACCATCTGCACAGCTGCCCTATCTTCAGGCTCGGAGAAATGGCCTTGCACATTCCTCCCTCACAGTAAACCTCTGTAGTCATGTCCCACAGCTGTGAAGAGGGGGCCTGGCATCCCCGCTGGCCTGCCCAGCTACCTGTGGGGGCTTCACCCTTCTCTCCCTTACAGATTTGTCACTTTCCTCTTTCTGCTCATAAACCATGACATAATGAAACGGTGAAAAAAAAAATGACAAAGATACTAAAAGAAAGCAAAACAATTTTTTGTTTTTAATGGCATCAAATGAATGATCAGACGAGGTACAGATTTCTGAGCCTCAGCGTACTCACGTTTAGCTACAGACTGGTGCACAGTGTCTGCAGATTCAGAGAAGATCCTGAAACTAAAAGATTTAGAAGCATGGTTTTGAAATGTAAAACTTGTTCCTTTGCAGATGTTGGCTAAGAGTTATCCTTTCATCCATCCAACAATTATTCAAGAATGACTGTGGTGTATAGGCACTGAGAATAGAGGTGAACAGAATGGAGTCTAGTGAGGAAGACCTAGCGATCCGATAACTACCCTAACTAACAGATCATAATAAACTGAGAAAAGCATGCTGAGGGCAGAATCATGGTTTAACGAGAGCATGGCCCCGGACGAGGGATCACAAAAGATTTCTCTGAAAAATTAATGCTTGAAATGTGATCAAAAGGAAGAGTAAAACTCAGATAAGGAAGAATGCAGGGGTATGTCCTAGAAAGGGGGGTGTGGTGAGAAAATCAGTGGGGCTGGAGGCCAGCGAGCAGGTGGGAGCAAACAGGGACCAGCCTAGAAGACGGAGGTCAGGCAGGGCGGGTTATTTGCTGCTGCACAGCAAACTGCCCCAAGACTTAGCAGTTTAAAACAATAGACATTTATCTTCCCCCTATTTCTGTGGCTTAGGAATTGGGGAGCAGCTTAGCTGAGAAGTTCTGATTTAGGGTCTCTCTGGAAGTTGTAGTAAAGACATCGGCAAACCTGAAGGCTTGTTTGAACCCGCAGGATCCTCATCTGGGATGGCTCTTATGTGGCTATGGACAGGAGGCCTTGGTCCTCACTACATGGACCCTCTAAAGTGTTCCCGAGAGTACCCATGATATGGCAGCTGCTTCCTCCAGAGCAAGTGATCTGAGAGAAAGAGAGACCCAGAGGCTCCAGTACCCACCAGCCCCCTTCTACCACGTTCTCTTCATTAGAGGTCGGCCACCAAGGGCAGCCTCCACTCACAGGGACAGGAATCGGGCTCCAGCTTTTGAAGAGAGGAGCATCCAGAGATGTGTGGACATATTGTTAAAATGCCATACAAGCATTTTATGGGAGATGTGTTAGTTTGCTAGAGTTGCCATAATAAAATACCACAGACCAGATAGCTTAAACAATAATCATTTTTTTCCTCGCAGATCTGAGGCTGGCAGCCTGAGATCAAGGTGCTGGCAGGGCTGGGTCTCTGAAGCCTCTCTCCTTGGCTTGCAGATGGTGGTCTTCACTTTGTGTCTTCACGTGGTCTCTCTACCCGTGTCCTAACTTTTCCTCTTAGAAGGAGATCAGTCGTATTAGATTATAGCCCACCCGAATGACCTACTTTAACTTGATTGCCTCTTTAAAGTTCCTATCCCCAAATAAGGTCATATCCTGAGGTAGTCGGAGGGAGACAGACTTCATAGTAATTTGGGGGGACATTTGAGCTCATATTGGGCGGCACCTGTGGCTCAGTGGGTAGGGCGCCAGCCCCATATACTGAGGATGGTGGATTCGAATCCAGCCCAGGCCAAAGTGCAGCAAAAAAATAGCTGGGTATTGTAGCAGGCGCCTGTAGTCCCAGCTACTCAGGAGGCTGAGGCCAGAGAATCTCCTAAACCCAAGAGCAGGAGGTTGCTGTGGGCTGTGACGTCATGGCACTCTACTGAGGATGACAAAGTGAGACTCTGTCTCTAAAATATATATATATAAATAATTGAGCCCAAATTGTGAAGATTTTGGTATTTATTCTCAGAGCAACAGGAAACTATTAGAATAGCTTAGGCACAGTGCAAATCTGGCAGTAACAGATTTTCATTTAGAAATTCCCCTGGTTGCAATGCGGGATCTCATCCAACAGGGAGCAAGTGAAGGTTGGCAGGAAAGTCAGCAGGAAATCCTTGGTGCCATCCAAGTGCGAGGTGAGGGGTGTTGGGATGAGGGAGATGGCAAAGCAAAGTGAACAGAGTCAAGGGACATTTAGGATACAAAGTTGGTAGGATTTGAGGTAGACTGGGTACAAAGGGCAGGAACAAGGAAGGTCAGGAAGGATACCTGGGTTTCTGGTTTCTGCCTCTGGGTGTGGAGCTTCTGGTGGGATGAAGGGTGATGGGGAGGCCGTGGAGGGGAGACTGGCTTTGTTGTGATTGTGTGGTGTGGAGGGACCTGGTTGCCAACCAAGGAAAGGGACCCCTGGGGCTGGTGTGTAGTACTTTGTTTTAAGACTGACAAGAAAAGTCTGACCTGCAAATATAAGTCTGTGAGTCACTGGCAGAGAGGTGGCATGAGAGGTCAGGGCATGGGTGAGACTGGACGGGGACATGGAATGGGGGAGAAGGGAGAGGTCCCAGGGCTGAGGCTCAGAGAACCCTGGCACATGTGAACATTGGATTTTGAAAGCTCATTCCTCTATTTTTTGACATATGCTGAATTTAAAGACATTATTTGGCTAGGTCTTTATAGAGCTTGATGTGATACATATGAGAATTCAGTTAAGGGCAGAGAGCCGTCCACATGTACAGTGTGTGGAGTTCATTGACTGTGTCCCAACCCTCCAACGGTAACTCCACAGGTACAGAGATCTGTGTCTGTTCTGTTCTACCTGTACCCGTACATAGTAGATAGCCAAGAAATACTTGTCGAATGAATTAATGAATAAATATCCTTCAGAACTCTGTGAGGCAGAGCTGATATGGCTTGCCCTACAGGTGGTGTTGACTGTCCAGGCCTCACTTGTGCTTAGCTCAACGTGTAACAAAAAATCTCTTTACCCTGTTTGTCTCTGTTTGTCTGCACATGTTGGAGAAAAGCAGGGCCTCTCCTGGGGGGTTGTCAAGTTCATGCCCATTCTTCCCATATCTCCCACTACCCTTTCTGTGAGACCTCCTCTCTCTTCCGCCAGCGTTGAGCCCATTCAGGGCAGTATCTCGCTGGGCCTCCTCCCCATTGCCTACAACTGTGTGACTGACCTCTGCCCCTTTGGTGTGACTGACCTCTGCCCCCTTGTTGTGACTGACCTCTGCCCTCTGTGTTCTCTCAACTGTGCTCTGGGAAATGAGCCCACTTGTTAATAGCTACAAAATTAAAGGCTTTGTTCTTCGAATGCACAAATTTCAGACCCTAAGCAGATGGGAAGATTGGTGAAGGGGACTTAGAGCACTTGCAAATTATAGTAACCATTGCTAGGGTATGCTCCATGTGCAAATGTATTTGGCCTGAAGGGTGTGACAAGGGCACACTTTGAAGACTGCTGTGCTCCTCCTTTCTGGAGGAGCAGCCTGGTCCTTCTCTAGCTGCACAAGACCATGTTCCAAGTGCTGCCAGGGCATAGAGCCAGGTCTTTTCCTAGGCCTAGGGTGTCCCAACCCAGCCCACATTTCCCCTGGCTCTCTATGACATCCCCTGCTCTTGTGTGCCTCTGCCCCAAGGTTAATTGGCATCTAATTTTGTTTTTTCTCTCTTAGCCCCCTTCCTGACACCCACAGATAACATTTCTCTCCCTTCTTTGTTACTTATACCTCTGATAATAACGTTTTGAATATGAAATGTGTCATGGGAACCCAACTAATTGCCAATACAAAGTGCAAAATTGAACCTAATTAGGAATGGAAATTAATTATATATGAAATAATCTCTGAGGGATTATAGAGATGAATGTGGGTAGCCTTCTCAGGGAAGCCCCCACCAAGGAGGTGAGACTTAGATGAGGTCTTGAGAAAGTGTTTGAAGCTGTTTTGGAATGACTAGGGACAGTCCAGGTACCATAGCCTGGGCTCAGAAGCTGGAAGGAGGGTGAGCCTAAAAGGTTTGTGTTGGAGAACAGAGCAAACCCGACTACTCTCCCCAGCTGCAGGCTGCTTGTCTGTCAGCTGAGCTAGCAGGCTTCCCCTGATCTGAGCATTGGAACCGACAAAGAGATTAATAAACGAAGTTCAGGGCTGAGAAAGGACAGGACCTCTTGAAAACTCCGTCAGTACCTGTTTGAGGCTCGGAAGCTGATTTGTGGGGCAAGAAAGGAAGGAACTGGGTGTTTATTGCTTGTCCAATGAACACAGAGGGTAGAAAGACCAGGGATTTCATTTTTAAGTAGCCTCTCTGTGCCTCTGATGTCTCATCTATAAAGTGGAGAGAAAAACAATGCCTCTGACATAGGCCTGTTATGGGAATTAAATAAGTTAGTTAAAACCTTCCGTTAAAACACGAAATTCCTAGAACTGTGCCGGGCACATAGCACACTCTTTATTATTACTACAGCACACTACCTTCTCCCGCCCCTCCTCTTGCTTCTCCCTCTGCCTCTCCTCTGCTCTTATTATTATCACTATCAGTGATATTATTAGTACTTCACAGCCTGTCAACTGCCGGTGCTCGTAGCTCAGTGGGTAGGATGCTGGCCACATACACCAACACGGGCGGGTTTGAACCCAGCCCAGGGCCTGCTAAACAACAATGACAACTGCAACAAAAAAATAGCCGAGTATTGTGGTGAGCATCTGTGGTCCCAGCTACTTGGGAGGCTGAGGCAAGAGAATTGCTTGAGCCCAAGAATTAGAGTTTGCTGTGAGCTGTGGTGCCACAGCACTCTACCAAGCATGACATAGTGAGACTCTGTCTCAAAAAAAAAAAAAATAAATAAAAAATAAACAAAAAACCAAACCTATAGTCTCTGAGTTTCCTTGACATCAGCTCCCTGACTTTCCCTCTGTCCCACTGGCCTTTATCTCTCAGCCTGCTCTTTGGAGTTCTCTTCCTTTGCTCTTCTGGAGGTCAAAGTGTGACCAGGGTAGAGCTGGACCCCTTTCTTATCATTGGCTCTGTGTTCTCCATGGTGAACTCCAAATGCTCACTACAGGGATGCTTCATTAACACCTGAAGTTTAAAGTGGCTCCCAAAGAACTCTTGGCTCCCAAGCCCAGACCTACAATAAATTCTTCATGCAGCATGCCCCCCCCCCCTTTTTAACAAATAACACTAAGATTCACCAAGTTGCTTTGTTCTAAAATGTGGGTGACTTTCTTGACTCTTATCTCTTCTTTACAGCTCATATCCCATTCATCAGACAGCCCAATTTATCTTAAGTCTATCTAGAATGTGTTCAAATGTCTCTCATCCTTCAATGACTCCCACCCTCTCCTCAGCCACCATCACAGTAGTCTCTGGACGCATAACTCCTGTTTTTCCTGTGTCCCATGCTGTATAAAACCAGAGGGAACATTAAGTAATCATATCAGGTCAAATGCAGTGATTTGTTATCACAATCAGACTTCAACCCGAATGGCGCCCCTGGCATCTAAACCAGGAAGACTCAGCCCTGCTGTTGGTGCACCTGCCACCTCGCAACTGCTGTGTTTCAGCCACACTTGTCTCTCTCCCTCAAACTCACCTGGCTCATTCTCACAGCAGGGGGCCACCAACTGTGCCCCCGAGGGGCATGTGGCAGGATCTTTCTTGGTATTCATGACTCAGTATGAATGTCACCTTCCTGGTCACTGTATGTAAAAGTAGCCACCCAGTCACTCACTTTCACGTCAGTTTACTTCAATGCTCTGCCCACACTTACCACCAGGTATAATATTTTCTTGTTTATATATTTGCTTATCATATTATGATGTTCAGACCCTGAAGCAGAGACCTCATCTGTCTTATGTCACTTCAGCATTCTCAGAGCCTATAACAGGACCTAGCATGCCATAGGTGCTCAATAGACATCTATAATATTTACTGAGTTATAAAGACCTGAGGCAATGTGATTAAGAGTACATAGAGTTTGGGCCCAGACATAAGCTAAAATCCTCGTTATTCCCTTGTGACTGTCGGCTTGCCTGTGACCCTGCTTAAAGCTGTGTGACCTTGGGCTTATTCACCAACCACCTGAGCCTTGATTCACTCATCTGTTAAATAGCAGTGCTATTATTTTGCTGAATTTTGTGACAATTACACGAAATAATGAATGCATGGAAAGGAGTGTGCCTCGCCTATTATGGATCCCCAACAAATTTTACCAGTTTTTATTAACATTGAACTTCCGGGAAGTGATCTAAACTGAGGCTTCAGCTATTGGAGAAAGGATTTAGTCAAAAAGAAGCCTTCTGCCTCTGGATTGAATAAAAGCAGAATGAAGGAGAGAAAACACAGCCTGAAGCCTTCCCTCACTCCCTCTGCCTGGCCACCCTGTTATAATGCTGCCTTTGGCAGCACCGTTAAGATGTACATAAATATTGGTGCATTCTAATGGGACCCGCATCGAGGCCAATAAAGGCAATGTGAGGCAAGGTTATTGATGTCTGTCTGAAGGCCTCCGTGGGACCCACGCCAGCCCTGTAACAAGGATCCAGAAGTTGCATCAAGCCAATTGATTCTCTATCACCCCAGGAAGACGCATTCAGGGGCGCTGGCAGCCCAGCCAGCCCCAGCCTGCGTTAATGACAGCATGTAAATGGCCCTGCTCCCAACACTGCTGCCCTCCCTGCAAGCTTGCAAGCCTCCAGGCTAAGAGGTGTTTGGCACCTTAGATTTAAATAGATGAAAAAAATGGGGAAAAACCCAGGGTAAGTGCAAGTATATTTGACCATGCTGCCAGGTGTCCCTGTGACCATGAAGTTCTTTTTGATGTTTCAGCAAGAAGGGTGGGGAGGCAGAGGGGTACTGCCTGGGGTCACTTTGAGTGGCAAGCTGTTGCAAAGCCTGGTGGAAAGTGGAAAGCCCCAGGCAGGAGCCAGGAAAAGATTCCAGGCTTAGGTCTCTGGCCCTTCCTAGGCTTCACACTCACATCCAGGGTGCCGAGGACTCTAAGTGTCTGTGTGCTTGCCATCTCCCCACAGGGCTGTGAGCCCCCATGAGGCAGTAGCTGTGTTTTATTCATTATGGACCCCCAGAGTCCAGCACAGTGCCAGGCATACTGATGTCGTTCCTTAGTGTTTGCTGAATGAATAAATGTTTGCACTGCAGTCTCTGGCTCCTATTAGGACAGCCACAGCCTCAGCCTTGAAGCATGGAAAAAACTCTCTGAGAGGGGCAGAGTTAAGGGTGCAGGGGACTTGGAGGAAACTGGTTCCTAGGCGGGGAGTAGCTGGGAACAAGAAACAGAAGTCTAGGGCCTGATCCCCACTCTACTCTGAACTTACCAGACTACAGCAACAAATGCTCACACTCTGCTTCTGTTACAGGCAGCCAGCTTCAAAGGACTGCTTATGCCAAAGACAAGGCCTCCCAGGCCCACTCAATTGCACTCCCAATTGTCCCCCGCACTCAGGGGACAAAACAGAATGAAACTTGGGCTACAAAAGGCATAGACGTTTGGGGTCTGTGACAGATCCCTTATCCTCTCACTCATTCCTTCCTTCCTTCATCGACTCAGCAAATGTTCATTTAGCATCTGCTTTGCTCCAGGCCCAGAGATTTCCTGGGCAGTGACAACAAAAGGGACTAGCAGGCCTCATCATAGCCGTTTAGAAAGCTCACCACTGCCTTTCTTCAGAGCTACTTCTTAGAGGCAGGGCTGATTCTGAAGTGCTCACTCTCCAAGTCTGCAGCCCTAATGAAAAGTGCATGAGCAACAGCTAGGCTTGCCTGCAACAGTCCACCCTGCACCCATCCCAGAATGCTCTAAATCCTCGGCACCCAGAAGAGCAAAGGGCTAATTTCGCACAAGGCATCCAGGGGCCTTGTTCCTGAGATACCAACAGGTGCTCATTAGAAATCGGTTTCCTCTACATGGGCTGCTGGCCCTGCCATTGTGTTTGCCTGGGGGCCGGGGGGAGGAGGCAGGCTCAGCACAGCCCATCTCATTTAATTTATAACTTAAGTCATAGCAATTAGCGTGTATGGTTTACATCCTTCCCAACACTTCCCCAAGTCCCTCAGTGTCTGAGAGGGCTGGTGTGTTCATGCGCAGCTTGCTGGAAGATTGGAATGTGCTCTGCGGGAGGGACAGGTGTGGGGGGCTGCCAGCAGAAGATGAGGGGGGCTGGTCGTCTTCAGCCTGAACCATATGGGACGCGTCTCGCTTTGAAGCATGGGTTCCTGACGGGAGCATCTGCCTCCTGTTTTCTGTGGCTCATGTTTTCCCCGTGCAGGGGAGCGAGGGGTCTGCTCAGTCCCCACTGTCGTCTTCAGAACCTAGGAGACAGCACTGTGTGAGAACGCTCAGCACAGCACATCTCTGTTCATTTGGGGGTTAACCATGGCCTGCCTGAGTCTGGAAAGGTTTAGAGATGGGGCAAGACACAAGCTGACAGTTGCCGGGAGAAAGAAAAGAAAGGGAAAGAAAGGAAGGAACAGAACGTTGCTTTATTTTGAATGCTGTGTTCTCACTATTATAGCGTCCTTTTTGCGGATGTAAAGAATTATTGGGACTCATGCAGACGGAGCTTTTGGAAATACGAGTGTTTGCAAGAAGACCATTATGCAGGTGTGGAGCTAGAAGGGACAGAGGGGTCCTGGTGGGGGTACAAATGGGATTTTGAGAGACTAGAAAAGGGGGAAAGAAGAGTAGAGAAGTGAGAGAGTGCTTGTCAGTGGAAATGACAAAGACCTTATCCCTCCTGTGGCTGGGGTTTAGAGGTGGGGCAGGGCTGGCATTGGAGAGAAAAGACAGAGGGAATGGAGTGTGCAGAGCTGAGCCAGGAGACTCTCGGACCCCCCGAAGCTTTAGCTTGTGCCCTGGCATCTTGGAAATGTTCATGCTCCAAAGTCGCTACCACCACTCAGGGAAAAGGATCAAGACTCTGCAGTGTTAGGTTAGGAGAATGAGTTTTGCAAACTAACATTAACCAGGAACTGTCTGTGTTCTGTATGTGTTTTTTAAATTAATGTTTGGTATGGGTATTAGTCGTGTTTTCTATGACACTTCTTCACGACTGTGTTCAGAGTGTTGTTTGTCTTATATTTTAGATAGTCCCAGGTGTACTGGGGAGGCAGGAGTAATAAGTGAAATTCAATGAAAAGAATTCTGAGTTTTTCGGGAAATGAAATCAGTGGAATTAACTAGACAGAGAGGGCTGGGAAAGTGGCCTGTACATCAGTGCCCCACAAGTATTATTGCAATGCATGAACCAGTTGTTATCTGGAGAAGCAGATCACAGCAAATGAAAACTTCTGAGCTTTTTCTTCCTTTTGAAAAACACGCTATGCGTGTGTAGGCATACACTCAAAATTCAGATCCACTTCCACACCTGGTGGTAGCCAGTTTCTTACAAAAAGAGCCCTACTCCTGATACCTTACTACTGACTCAGGTTTATGTTTTAAGACCATTTCTCTGTTTCTTAAGGTCCAAATGAAATCTCTGAGCAACACATGTGAACCACCATGTCCGGGGAATAGAAACAGTTAACGGAAAAACAACAACAACAACAAAGCCCATCAGATTTGTTTAAGTAAAAACATGAATAAAAGACAAATGTTAGTTATTTCCCAACGAAGTGATTAAAGGATGTTTGCAGAGGGAGATTTTGGTTTTGGAAATGACTGGGGACCCGTGGTAGAAGGTTGATGTAGGGAACAGCCTGACAGTCACTTGGACATACTTTTGTGATGGCGCCTCTAGTCCCAGGGCAAAGACTTTGACTTTTTTCCTTTAGAGATGACAAATTGAACCAAGCCAGACATATCTTTTTATCCTGCTCCTTTATACCTAGAGATACCTATCTCAGAAAATACTGGCCAGCATTGAAGGTCATGGACAGAATGAAACTCACAGTCCCAACAGAGCTCAAAGCGATGAACATAACCTTATGCCCACAGTTCTCCATCCAGCTAGAGATGGTGGGGAAAGCAGCCTTCAGTGTGGCCTGTGTATCTGTGCTCACTAAGTGTTGTTGGAATACATGAATGAGCTATTAGCTAGACAAGCAAATCATGGTGGAGAAAGGTCACAGGTCAGTTATTAGATCTGTGATTTATTCACAAGAAGATGAGTGGTGAAGTTTCGAGTCTTTTCCTTGACTACTTAGGAAAACGCAAGCTTGAAGTAGATTGGAGATTACTGAGGCACAGAAAGATGAAAAGCCCCCAGAAGCCATTCAGAGACAACAAAGTGAAGAAAATTCAAGAGAATAGAGGACCCCACATACCAAGGGAAAAGGCACCCCAAAATGTAGAAAGTATTGGAAATTTGAAAGATAATGAAGATTCAAATCTAATATAACAGGAAGAACCAAGACTCCTTGACAATTAAAAAAAAAAAAAAAAAAGAACAGAAAAAAGCCAGCAAGGGAGGGTCAATTGTCTAAAATTAACAGAACTTTAACTCAGTTGGGATTCTCCATGTTCTGAGGAAGATTAATGTGTGGTATTAAGATGTGTTACATAAATAAAAAGGCTTTCACAGCCAAAGAAATACGGGAAACAGCAGGTTAAACAATGATGAACAGAGTTCTTTGCCCAGACCTTGGAGCCTTTAATACGATCATGTATACTGTCAGCCTCCCTAAGGAAGATGCACTGCTCCCAGCACCGAGCCTCACTGACCATGGAACACCTCTTTTCACGGAGCATTTGACAAAGTGGGTGTTTGAAGAACATACTTCAGAAATGTTGACTGTGCTTCATTCATACTGGGCCTCTTTGGATTGTGGCAGTGTGGCGTGGCCAGAAAATTATTACAAAGGGAATGGAAACTTTTCAGTCTTAGCTCTCGTCAGCCACCGTCTGTGTGACTTCGGATGTTATACAACCTCTCGGGGCTTCGTTCTCATCTGCCAAGTGACGATGAGCCAGAGATGTTGATGTCAGGTTCGGTTTTAGGCTTTAAGGACTAACTGATTTCTTTGGGTAGTGGAATCACGTGCAGACTGTGGGATGGATGGATGAAAGTCAGTCATCGCTCAGTTCATTTTCTGTGTCCCTCACTAGGGTGTCAGTTCCAGGGGGGCAGGCTCTGCATCCGTGCTGTGCACTGCTGTGGCTGGAGCACCTAACGCAGGGCCTGATGCCATGGTGTAAGAGGAATACAGTTATTTTGTCAAGTGGGTGAAGGGGTGGCTTCGTAGTTAATGAGCCACATGTCATGCCTGTCAGAACGTACATGAGTGCTGATACACCAGACCTCAGCCTCCTCCAATGGCCAAGTCTTCCTGGTGCACACACCCAGCACAGAGGTAAGCGCCACAGGGACATTCTCTGGGGCAGTGCAGACCAGGCATCAGTGTCCACAGGAGGCCTTATGCCCCTGGGGTCCTGAGTTCCACTTAGGCCGGAGGTGTGCTCTAGAAAAGGTTATTATCTCCCCTGTTAGGGGCAGGGTGGCTCCTGTCCCACCATGGGGACTGCTCCCACAATCTCTCTCCCTTCTGTGTATGAACACAAAGCTCATAAATCGCCTTCTTGCAGGACCGGAGGTGCCCGAGAGCAGAGCTGACTGCTTCATTGTCAGCCACTGCAGACTTGGTGGCTGACAGTGAGAATCTATTTTCTCTCACTAAATTAATCACTGTTGGAAGCTGGTCTCCCGGGGTTTCCTTGAATACACACTCCCACATGCTCGCACAGCTCTCCCCTCTCTCCTCTGGTACCACTCTCCACATCTGTCCTTTCCTTGGCCTGTCCCCTCCTGTCACACACATGCACACTGGAGGTGTTGGGGCCGAGGTGGGTGCTGGTGTGGAAACTGCAAGGTCCCTGCGGATGTCCAGCTTGGGCTGGGGAAAGGGGATGGAAAAGGCCAGGCAGATGGAGCAGCTTAGAAGTTGCACCTGCCAGACTCACACTAGGCCACTTTAGCTGTTTTCTGAATCTTATCTGGAGAAGAGTGATGGTAGGAGAAGGACTCTGAGAAAAATTGTTCCAGAAGCTCTGACCTGGAGATTGTGGGGTTGATCACATCCAGACTCAGTTTGCAGTTTTTGGCCGGGGCTGGGTTTGAAGCTGCCACCTCTGGCATATGGGGCCGGCACTCTACTCCTTTGAGCTATACGTGTTGCCTCCCAGACTCAGTCTGATCAATATTGGTAACACATTGTACTTGCTGCCTGTGAGGACATTAACCTAATTTTTCTAGGACAAGCCTTTGTTATCTTCCTTGATTAGACCTCTGTGGGCTCTTTAATCTCCTAAGGAAATAATCTCCACGAGTGTGCATGTGAGTGCGTGCACGTTTAGTAAGGAGAGAGGGGCACAGAGCCTGCTTGTGAACAGACCTTCCTTGGCATCCTCTGACCACTGTACAAATCACTCAAGCAGTCAGGCAGGGAAAAGGGGGAGCAGGACCAGCTGTCACAGGCCCACAGACCCCTCCCTGTCAAGTTGATGACAATGCTTGCCCCCAAACTCCTCTGTTGTTTGTAGAACAAGTGGCCAGGGGTAGTTGAATCTTGTTGCAAACAGAGAAATGGCAGTCTGTCTTCACCCATTGTGTGGGCTCTGTGTCCCTAGTGACACATGGAATACTTTCTGGAGGGAATAGATCTTAGATTTTGGAGGTCAAAAGAGAAAAATCATATCGTTCCACTACCCACACAGTGGACCCCTGTAGGGTCCCAGGGTGAAGGGCACCAGGCCCCCTCTTAGAGCGGCAGAATTTGAGAGGCTTCCTGTTTCTTCTCTGTCCCGCTCCCTCCAGAAGTCCAAACAGTCCCTGAAGGAGGAAGGAAGGGAGTGGAACTAGTCCCCATCTCTGTGTAGGCTCCTTTCAGGAGGATAGTCCTCCCCAGGAGGGTGCTGGGGTCCTGTCTGGTCATAAGGATGGTCTCAGATAAACCCACTGTTCCTTCCTGCAGGGGCAGAACGTGGTGGGTGTCAGGGCTGGGTCCTGCTTTCCCATACAACTGATTCAATGCAGAATCTGAAATGAAAGGAAAATCATGTTCCTTAAGAAAATCCAAGGTAGATTTAGATGTGGAAAGAATGGCGGCCCTGCAGACCATGCCCTGACAAGCGCGTTACTCACCTCTCTGAGCCATGTCCCTGTGCAGAACCCTGAACTAGGTCCTCCCCACTGCATAGAGTGGTTGCAAGGATTTAGGAGCTTATAGATATAAGTACCAGGGCCCAGGGAGGCTTGCAGTAAGTGACAACTATGATTATAATGTTCATAACCACAAATGCGCATGGGCAGTTAGTAATTAATACATTTTAACTTTTTCAGTGTGTCTGTATATTTGTTGCTCCAGGCTCAATTCCAGCACCAGGAGCCTGGTTCGGCAAACACGGGGACTTAAAATACAGGATGCCTGGATTTTTCTCAGGATTAAAACCATCTTTAGGCCTTTGGGATCTCACCTGTTTCAGGAATTATCTCTGATGACAAAGTACCATTCACAGAGCACCCCCTGCTCCATGCGGGGTGCTGTTCTCAGGTTCTCTGTGTCCCTTGAACATGGTAAGGGCAGTAGCCCTCTCAGGGAGGGTGGATGGAGCACACATCCTCTGAGCTCTGGCCCTTGCCTGCACTGAGAGCGAGAGTGAGCTTCAGCTGGGGGTGGAGACAGTAACAGAACAAGCTTCCACCCCCTCCCACCTTTCTGCTGATGTCCTGGCCCCACTGCCCCCTCCTGTTTCTCACCTCTCCCTGCAGGGGTTCAAATCTGGGATTCCGGGCCAATGATACTTCCACATCTTGCTTAGTGGAGTCTGTGCTTTTCTGCCTCTGGTTTACAGGTGGAGACCTTGGTCACAGAGGAAGAGAGGAAGTTGTTTCTAAGAGTCTCACATCAGTTTAGGAAAAAAGCAAAAAAAATCTCATTCCCTGCTGGGGGTGGTGGTGGTGTGAGAGTCAGGGCAGGGCTATTAATAGAACTCCCTTTTCCTAAGCTATAGGAGAGGGCAGATAGGATGAGCCGGAGCACTTTTTTAAGCCCCCAGCCCTCCTGTCCCATCTGATGCCAGCACTTCCTGTGGCTGTCCTTGGCGTCACGCTCTGGGTCCTGCTGGTATCCCAGCAAGGTGCCTTCCCTGGCATCTCTGGAATCTGGGCACTAACCCGTGTCTCCCTCCTCCTCCGTCTCTTGGTTCAGGTTTCCTGCCATGGGTCTTTCCTCTTTAGCTCCATTGCTCACAGTGAAAGTGTATCTGCTGAAATGAATACATTTTTAAATAAAAGGTGGACTCACCCTGGGCCTCTGCTTCTTCCTGCCCTATCCTTCCTATCCCTTTTTATCTGTGTGTGCCACTGCCCTGCCTTCCCCAGGAGCACCCAAAGGGTCTTCCCATGTGCCCTCGGTGCTTCTGAAATCTCTCTAAGATGGTTCTGTCTTCATGACACTCCGGGGGAGTACTAATACTATCCCCATTCACACACAGGTGAAACAAGCCAGGTTCACATTGGTTTGTCACCTGACTTGCTCATTGTCACACAACTGGAAACTGGGAGCACCAGGATTCACCCCAGACAGTCCAGGTCTGAGTCCTCACTCTGAATACCATGTTAGGTGGTGTCTACACAGCGCTGAATGCCAGGCTGACATTGTCCTTCCACACATTCATGTCTGACCTTTGCACTCACCCCCAAGACCCCTGGCCACAAGGTCTCAGCCCTGCCTGTGCCAGCCCCACCCTGCCGTCCCTTGCTGAGTCTCTCTCCCACCTCAGCGCGCTCTCTGGATCCCTGAAGCTCTGTCTCTGTCCCTCTTGCATTTCCACAGCCCCGGCGCTTGGCTTCAAGCTGGCTGGCTGCCTCTGTATTTTTATCGTCTAATTTCCTCCATCTCTCTCCTTTCCCACAGCGGCGTGTGGTTTTCAGCTGTCATCCCGCCAGCGTCTCTTCTCTAGGTCTCTGTCAGTCTCTCTTTCTCTCCCTCCCCCTTTCCCATCTCAGTGCCCTCCCGCTCTCCTTACTCCCTCTCGGCCAGGCTTCCTTTTTGTCTTCCCTCTCTTGTTCCTATAGTGGCCCCATTTATTCCATCAGGGATATTCCATTCTTCCAACCAAGAGCCTCTCTGTCTGTGTCCCTGCCTCCCCTCCCCACCCCCCCTGCCTCCTCTGAGACGCTCAGCTGCAGATGGGAACCATGTTCAATCCAAGCCCTGTTCTTCACCAAAGAATAACAATGAACTCAGGAACCACAGAGAACATCTCTGTATTTCAAGAGACATCCTGCTCCCTTGGGACAAAATGACTTGTCTTGGTTTATTTATAAACTCTGAGGCTGAGAGTGCCCTGCATACAGATAAAGCAGCTGGTTGTTGGGTTCCGTTGGAGGCCTACGTGGTTTCCAGCTAGTGCCTTGTCTCAAGGCCAAGGCCAGGGTGTGGGTAGGTGGAGGCTCCATCATCACAGGGTAGCCCTGTGTTCCCTGGATGCCCTTGGCAGACAGTGTTTTGGTGCTTGGAGGCCTGCGGATCTCATGGCTGGCAGTTACCAGGAGCTATCTCCCTGGGGCCAGCATCTCCCATATAGATGGAACTTTGAGGCCAGAGTGATGAAAGGACTCAAGCTAGAAGCAGATCTGGGCTTTCCCCCCCTCTATAGACGTCTCTGCTTCTCCACTCTGCCTTCTGGCTCATGGCTGTCATCGCAGGGAGCTTTGCAAGTTCTTGGGTTTCCCCATGGCTTTTGCATGGATAGACTTGTGTGGGCCCTTCCTCACTTACTTGCTCAGATCTGGCCTCTTCTAAGAAACCTTTGATGATTCCAGCCTCACCACACCCCACCCTTCCTCAGTGCCTTGTCTGTAGTCTATACCTTGCTGATAACAGTCTATGAGGTAACCTTCATGACTGGAGGGGCAGTAGCACCTTATGACAGTATGAACATGTAATAGATTGTGCCTTCTCAATTGAACTGTACAGATTTTGAAGACAGGAATTATGTTTTCTGTTGGTGGTGTCTCTATTTCTGCCATAACAGCTAGTTTAGCTAGTTTAGCATCACACACACAGTAGGTATTCAGTAAATATGGTACATGGCCCAGAGAGCCTGCATCTGGCTGAAAACTTGGACGTGCTTCACCAGCGCCCCTGCCCTCTGGCCCGGGAGACTGCCCACAGTGCAGGGAGGTTGAAGAATGTGCAGAGGAAAGGCTCAGCCTCAGTGGTGCATCAGCTCTGTTCCTAGATACTGGTGATATAAGCTGGGCCCATCCTTATGTTACCCAGACCCCTGTGGGTAAACTTTATCAATAGTGAAATATGCAGAATTAGCTGGAAAACTGTCTTGTCTTAAGCCCCCTGCTTTTAGGGAACTGCTTTTTCCACCCCTGGCAGTAGAACTGTGCCCACCTGGCTCAGAGATTTCCTGGGAGTGTGAACAAACACAGCTGTGGGGAGCAGGTGGAAAGGAAGCATTCTAGAAATGGGAGGGAGCGTAGCCAGCCACCGACTGACCATAGCTTTCCCACTGTACTCTTGATGGTGCCGATGAGCTTGCCTGAATGATCTGTCCTAGGCTCTCGGGCCTCCAGAAAGGATGGTGGTTTCCCACTTGGTCTTCCTGACTCTGCCAAAGCTTCTGATTTTAGGCCCATTGTTTTGCTTATTTAGTTGTCAGTGTCACCTCTGTCCTTGCACTTTGAGATCTCTCTTTTCTCCTGCCCTGCATCTGCAGGCTACCCAGGGGCAGCTTCTAGGACTGCCTGTGCACCAGAGAGGAAGCTGGCAGGAGAGTTGGGCAGGGCAGGGAGGCAGGACCATCCCAGCATATGTCCTTCAGGGGGGACCCCTTTGTGTTAATTGATGGTGGCAGGAAGGCAGTAAGGCTACAGACTGGTCCATGTGACATGTGGGGTGGGGGTCAGACACTTGAGATAAAGGCAGGTTTTCAAACCTGGCTGTGCATGAGAATCACTTAAGGCAGATTAAAAAATATTTGGACACCAGGGCTCCATCCTGGAGATTTGAATTTGGCATGTCCAGGGTAAGGAAAGGAACCTATCTATATATTTAATATTCCCCCATCTCTACCCCCAACCAGGCAGACCTTTGTTTATTTCACTCCAGCCCACCCTTTCACTTTCCTCATCCTTAGCATTCCCCTTTCTAGGATGGCTGAGGGTAAGAAGCAGGAAATTTCACAGACCAGGCTGGTGTTGGGGAAATAATTGAAAGAATTGCTCTGATATATCCCAATCATAGGTGCCATGAGCTGACTCTTAAGTCTTATAATTGCTGCCCATTAGGAATAGCTTTTCCTTTATGATCACCCAGAACAGAATGAACATCTGAAGGCGCCTAATGCATTTCTCGGTGGGAAGGCATTCATTCCCTCAGGCACTACTTAGTCCTAGCCCCCGGCTTCTCCCTCCTCTCTCTGTCACTCTTGATCTTCCTTCTCCTACTTAATAAAAGTATCTTTCATTTACCTTGCACTTCTGTAGGCTTTTACAGTTTGCAAACTTCTTTCCCATATGTTATTTCTTCCCAACAAGAAACTAGCAAGACATGCAGAGATTTTAAATTCCCCATTAGTAGAAGTTCAAAGTGCGTAAAGACTAGGCTAAGGTCTCTGTCCCAGGAAGTGCTACCCTGGGCTTTGTTCTCTCTGCCGGCCTCTGGCATTTCCCCCTGGGATTGTTAAGAGATCTACAATCCCTTAACAATTGTAAGAGGGGCAGGGGCTGTGATGTTGTTGGGAAAGGGGAGGCTAAGGGAGCCAGGGCAAGGAGGCAGTGATGTGCTCTGACTTGTGGTCCCTTGCTGAGGATGTCCTTTCCTGCCCCCCAGCACCCCACCATAGCTGCTCCAACAAAGCCACAATCACAGAGGGCCACTTTGCCTTGCCCAACCAGAGAGAGACAGCAGGGCCCAGAAACAGAAGCAGCAGTGGGGAGAAATTGAAGAAAGGTGCCTAGAAGCCAGTGGGGGTAGAGGTAGAAGAAACTCCAGGGGAAGGCCTCACCACCACAGTTCTGCCACATTCTCCCTAGCACTTCCCTCCAGCACAATCTGCCCTCCGGCAGTTAAGGAATAGCAGCGCAGTTACTTTCCTAACCACCTTTCAGCTCCTTTCTTCTCTCCCCAGATGATTCTATTTGCCAACAAAGAGTAACACAACGGGCTTTCCTCTGGGAATCCATTCTGCTGGCCCCAAGACCTACCTCAGCTGCGTATTTCCTGAGTGGCCTTGGGTGTAAGGGGTCCCTCACCCTGAGCCTCAGTCTTCCCACCTGTAAAATGGGAACAGTGTAGGCCTCCTTCCGGGGCTGTGGGATGGCAGGTGAGATCACCCGTGGAGGAGCTAGCTCTCGTGTGGAATCCACACCCTGGCTTCTCTGTGCCACTCCTCTAATTAGCAGGGGCTCTCCAGGTTCTTCCCGGCATTAGTTCAACAGCTCCTGTATGTGAAAGTGTTTGGGAATGGTAAATGCCCTTACTAATATAAGGAACAGTTTTATATTACGAGCAGTAAAATGAAGAAGGAAGGAAAGAAACAGGGTTTCTCACTTCTGCATGCTTTTCCTGGTTCAGCTTTCTTGCCTGTTGCTGGTGTATCCTCTGGCCTTTCTGGCTGTGATTTTCACCCCATGCTCATTTTAGTCCTATTAGGAGTTCTGTTCCTTGTTTGGTCCTGAAGAGAACCTTCCATCTGTCCCAGCCCCAGCCCACCCTGTTGCTCGTCCCAGCACTTGCCAGGTTAATTAGGAGGTGTCCTGGCCATTCTCTCCACTGAGTGTGAAGAGCTGTCTTGCCTCCAGGAGCTGAAGCCCAGGGGCTCCATTTCCCTCTCCTGAGACAAAAGGTAGCTCTATCCCACCCACCTGCCTGGAAGGTTTGCCTTAAGGATTAACACAGACAATTGGTGGCTGAGCCTGGTGAGATTCCAAGTACCTGGAAACAGCTAAATCATGGCTGTCTTCCCATAATCTTATCACCTGCCATTAAAGATCAGAATATAAAAGCTGCACATTTGTAAAGCTCAGACAGTGCCTCCACTGAGCAGCAACAGAGAGAAACTCAAAATAGTTCTTCTTCCCCAGCAGTTACTATGGCACCATGCATGTCAGGGATTAATACCCTCACACACTGCCTTTGACAGTTAACCCTGACACTGAGCTCTCCCTTTTACATCCTCCTGGTGTAGATGGTGACAGCATTCAGTGTTTCCAGGGCACTTTTCATTGCCCAGAGTCCTAGGACACCAGCCCAGTATCTTCTCATGGACCTCCTCCCCACCCCCCCACCCTCCGCCTAAATCCTGTGTATGGAACCACCTGTTAGAATGAAAGTGACAGCTGTCTAACAGCTTTGTCCCCATCCCATCAGGGAAATAGACAGTTAGACTCCACTCAGGAGGATGGTGGGAGATTTCTGCTCAGGTACCACCAAAGCTGAGCAAGAGACAAGCCTCTATCATAGACAGGAGGGGCCCAGGTGCTGGCCTTGTGCTCCCATGGGTTTTCACGGACATGCTGCGTGTGCATTTTTCTGCCAGTGATTACATCTGTGTACACGTCTGTGTGCATGTGCCTGCATTTCTGCTGTGCACAGGGTACCTGCTTGCTTGACATATATAGCAGACATGTGTGAGGAGTTACACACTGCACACTCAGGAGATGCGGTTGTGTGTGCGTGCACCGTGTGGTGAAGGGGAATTATGAATGTGATCTTTGTGTTCACATTGCCATCTGCCATGCCCGTGGGGGTCCACAAGGGGGTAAGGGGCCCACTTGCTCTGGGCTGGCTGTGCCAAGCTGTGCTACCCTCTCGTGAGGCAGGTTCAGTGACGAGCCTTGTAACACTCAGTAGTTATCTGTAGAGCTTTAGAGGATCCACAAAGCCCCATTCACTCAGGCATTGCTAACAAGCCAGTAGCGACAAGCCCATGTGCACAATGGGGCTGAGCTAGAAGCTGAGAAGAGAGGTTCTTGTCGGCCTGGCTGCTCTGCAACTTGCTAACATTTTGCTCTTGCAAACTTAATGCAGTCCCTCTGCCTTTCGGGTCTGGGGGAGTCTCCACCCCACCCTCTATGCTGAATAAAAAATAAACTCCATAGTCATTTTGCAACTCCAGCCACCCACTATCTCCCCAAATGCTGCTCCCTTTCTCCTGGCTTCCCCTTCTTTTTCTCTTTCTGAGCATCCACTGAATTAGTCACATTCTTAATTAACTGAGCTGGTAAGAGCTCTATTAGGTATTAAATGTTTGTCACAACCCAATTAAAAAATCCATCACAGCAAGACAGGTTTTCTGAAGCCACCAGATTGATGCTGGGGGCCTGGTCTTCTCTTCTCTGCCAGGGGATGAGGAAAAGGAACAGGATCCAGAAGGCAGAGAGCTGGAGGTGGGCAGCCCAGGGAGGTCCAGGTGCTGGTGTGTTACTGCCTGAGCATCTCTAATGCCTGGAGGAGTCAGACTGCCCAGGACAGTCTAAGGCAGTGGTTCTCAACCTTCCTAATGCCACGAGCCTTTCATACAGTTCCTGTGGGTCGCGACCCACAGGTTGAGAACAGCTGGATGGTGACAGCATCCAGTGTCAAAGGGAGTAGTTGGTCCCCGTACTATAGAGTCACTGCTCCTTCTGGCCCCACTGGGCTATGTGGTAAGCCTAGTGGTTGTTTGTGTGTGTGTGTGCATGCACAAGTATGCACACACACCTACACACCGGGGAGTGAGATGGGCTGGGGTGAGGAAGGACAAGATTGACAGCTTAAGCCTGGTGGGAAGTTTAAGAATGGAATTTGATGTAGTTGGGCTGTGGTTTCCAGAGGTCTAGCTCCAGGCCAGAGCTGCCATTCACAACTATGTCTTTCTGTTCAGTTTTATAGAGACATGCCCAGGAGGGGAGCTATCTGTGATGAAAAGAACAGAGAGAGAGCATTCATCCCTGGATCCCACTCTCTGTTCCCACACTTCCTCGGGAGGCAGGGTTCCTCTCCTTTTTTCCTTCAACCTTTCCCCTAGTGGAACTCCTTCTCCCCACTGGGCATGTCTGCCCTGGCCAGGCCCTGTTTAATGGACCCCTGGTTTGACTCCCCCTGATTTCCTGAAGACACCACACCTACCTCCCCCATTTGCTCTTGCCACGGGGCACACAGCCCTATTGCTCCACAGAACTGGGCCCCAGGCTGAGAAGGGGCAGGGCAAGCGTGTGGCTGCAGGGAGCACCCCAGCACCTCCTGGTTTGACGGCACTGCAAGCTTTGCTACCTCAAGTCTCCTGATGTGTTTTTCAGTGTCTTGTTCTTAGGGCGCATCTTTGGTGGCTCTGCTCACTGGTGATAACTACACACGGATTCCTTCTCCTTATGATTGGCGTAAAAAAGACGTCTTTCACACTCAGTTTTTTCTAATTCTCCACTCTCAAAGCAGCAGATCTTAAAATCTGGCCTTCCCCGTCTGCATCTGTGTGGCTGAGGGGAAGAATTTACTCACCTCGATTGTGAGGTCCTGAGTGGCAGGAAGCAAAACTCATTCATCTGCTGTCCTCAGTGTACCACACTGAACTGAGGTTCATAGGAGACACTCCAAAGCCTTTGTTGAATGGCTAAATGAATAAGCTCACATTCAAGGCTTCCTTTTTCATTCTTCCAGGGCCCCAAATGTGCTTGCCCCTTTGCTTCTGCGTAAAGCAAACATGTAACTGCTTGTCCAACACCTGCTCATTCCACCGAATGCTTCTTCATTCTCCATCAGAGTCACCTTGTCTGTCTTAGCTTATAAATCCCTGAAGGGCAGGACCCCTGTCTTTTTAATTGCCTCCCCACAAGACTTGAAGCTGTGCTAATTCTCTGGACAAATGAATGTCCTTGGTGCTGGCCCTTCATTCTTTCCTTCATTCTCTCACCATCCACCAAGTGCTTACTCATGGGCCAGCACGAGCTTGGGCTTGAGGAGGACAGGAAAGAAATGTCTTGTTTTTGCCTTTCCCTCCAAAAGCTTGTCATCAGGTTAAGGAGACAAGGCATTCGGAGGAAATAGTTAAATAGCAAGATGAAAGCAGATTTATAAGCAGATTTTAATTATGGTCCCCCCAGCAAAGGAGGCAGATGCACCTGCTTTTGGAATGCAGAGACTGGTGAGTGAGCTGTGGTTCCAGAGGTCAGAGGACGCTTCACAGCCTCAGCTGGAACTTGGAAGAAGCCTAGGGCAGTGCTGTGATAGGAGGGAAGAGCAGAGATATGCAGACTTGGAATCAGAAGTGTGTTGATTAAAGGAAAAGAGTTTTGACTACCCTAGCAGGAAGCAGCATTTCAGAAGGCAATGCAGAACCGAAAAGGGAATATGAATGCAAGCTGTGACAATGATAAATCAGACTGGATTCCTGTACGATGCACCTGTTTCCTCCTAGTCATCAACTTGGAGATTGCTGGAAGCCCATGGTCCCTTGGCATGGAGAGTGGCTTGGAAATTTCTCAGGAGAGAAAGGAGCTATGAGGTGTCCTCTAACCTGATTAGAATTCATCTCCATATGCACACAGGTTTGCAGCCTGGGCACAGCTATCCTCACCAAGAAGGCCTGCAGAAATTGCCTTTGGGTGGAGAGTGACAGGTGTCAGTTAACCGTTATTAAATGACAAAGACAGTTCATCCGTACTTAGGGAGAAGAGCAACATTTAGGATTGTCTCACCTTCTACTCACTGCATTAAAAAACAAAGTCAAATCATCAAAGTCAGCACATCTCTCTTACTGTAGGCCCAGTCCCTGGGTTGTCACAGCTCACAGGCCAAAGTCAGGGTGGCTTCTGAATGAGGATGTCAGTCCATGAGTATCTTCTTGTCCAGGTTGGCTCCAGCTAGTGATGGGGGGGGGGGGGATGTGAGCTAGCTGACCAGGGCAGGTGGGCAGGCATGGAACATTTGGTGAGTGCCTGTGTTGGCTTTTTACACAAGATTCTTTATTTGGTCTTCTACCTCTGCAAGATTTGATTGTCCTCACTGTACTGATGAGGACATTGAGACTGAAAGATAAATAACTTAGCCAAAGTCGCTGTGCGGAAATTTGAATCTATCCATCATCAGAGGTTTGATGGGCTTCTCCTCTGAGCCAGCTACTGTGCTGATGCCACAGTCCATGCCCTTGGTGGAAGATCACTATTCCTTGTCCTTCCCAAGCTCCCCACACAGGCGCAGCTCACAGGTTTCCTCGGATGAGGAGAGCACATGCGGGGCCCACAGACCCAGCTGGGGCTGCCAAGAATCATAACACTCCTAGCATAAGTGCAGTTTTCTGGGCCTGGTATAATCAGGATGTAGAGGTGAGGCCCTTTGCAAGGTTTTTAGATTTAGTAAATAGAATTACAGGGTACCCAGTTAATTTGAACTTGATAAACAGTACATTATAATAATAATAATTATTATTATTTTTTGAGACAAAGTCTTGCTCTGTGGCCTTGGGAAGAGTGCAATAGTATCATTCTAGATCACAGAAACTTCAAACTTCTGCGCTCAAGTGATCCTCCTGCCTCAGCCTCCTGAGTAGCTGGGACTGTAAGGTGTGCCATGACACCTGGCTAGTTTTTCTGTTTTCAGTAGAGACAGGGTCTTGCTCTCGCATAAGCTGGTCTTCAACTCCTAAGCTCAAGCAATCTACCTACGTGAGCCTCCCAGAGTACTAGGATTACGGGTGAGCCACCCTACCTGGCCAGCAATAATTCTTTCATTAAGTATATCCCACACAGTATTTGGGTTGTACTATACTGAAATTTTATTCAGCATAATTTAAATTTAACTGTGTGTCCTGGGTGTTTATCTGGCAAGCTTATCCCCTTGCCGCCAGCCATTGCCATAGTGCTGAGTGGAGAACAGCGTCTCCATAGCCATTCAGGGCCCTGGCAAGGTGGTGGGAGTGCCAGGGGCCTCTGCCAACCTCAGTGGTCCACACTCTCCACAGGGCCAGGCTTCCACAGGGCTGGCTCCTGGGGGACTCTGTTCCTGCCTCTCATGGCTCCTGAGAACTAGACATGCAGGTGTTCACTGGCCGCCTCTGTCTGGATGCCATGGGCTCCCCAGAAGTCACACCCTACGTGTCCAAGTCTGCGCCTCTTGACTTGTGTGTGCTACAAACTTCTGCCGCTCTCTCTTCCTGGAGGACCCGCAGGCATCCAGCAACCTGGTGCTGTCCTCTCTGGCTTCTTCCCAGCTCTCTCTCCATCCTGTGCTCTCTCCTCATTCACCTCCTCGCTACAGCCTGAATTCCAGCCATCCTCATCCTTCCCCCGGATGACTGTAACAGCTTTTCACTCATTTCCATAACCCAGCCCTCATGAGCGCTCTCAGGCTGACTCCCCCAGATAAAAACCTGATACTGCACTGGCCCCTTTCAGATTGTCCCTGGCTCCCCATGGATTTCAGAGCAGCATGGACGTGCTTAGCCCAGGATGCAGTCTTCATGACCATGTCTCCCGCCTCTCCAGGCTCATCCCTTCTTCCTCTCCCACGTCCCTCTCTCTCTCTATGGAAACCATTTGTGTTTTCCCAACCATGTCCTGCTCTTTCCTAACTTTATTTGTCCTTTAGAATTCAGCCCAATCATCCTCCCTTCTAGGAACCCTTCCCTGCCTCCATGATGTGTCCCTGGCCTGCTGGTCACAGTCACGTGTCTCTGCCACACTGCTGTGTTAGACTTGGCATCGCTGCTCTGAGCTGTGCCGAGCACATGGTGGGCACTCGACAAATGGCAGCTGAATGAGTAAACGTATACATAATTAGCAGATTGAAAATTGACTTACTTACCAATTCTCTGAGCTCGCAAATTGCCAGCCTAGAATTAAAATACTCTTTTTTCCCTTCTGCTTGTCCAGATGCTACCCACCTCCCCCTCTCCCCTCTCACCCTGGATGCAGCAGGACCAGGAGTTCACCTGGTTTTTCATACCAGGCCTCCTATCCTGGGGTTGAGGCTCTTAGACCCTGAACAACTAGATCCTGAAGTTATTGAAATCTTCAAATGGGCTTTGACAGTTCTCAGGGGTTAATGAAGTCACCATCCTGGTGCTCCTGGAGATAGGAAATATTGCAGTGGTATAGGTCATAGTATAAGTGAAATGAATTTCGTGACCTCAATCTGGGGCCTATGCAGACATTTCCAATACTCCAAAATCTCACCGTGCCTGTTACCGTTGGCTGGCTATGTGCAGAGGATGGGGGGGAGGTGGGACTGCAGGCTGGCCTGGCCTGGCATAGAACAAGGCATGTGATGTAACAGCGCAGAGCCCAGTCCTGCTCCTGGGCTTCTGCCTCTGCAAAGCGGTGGGAGCAAGATGCCGAGAGAGCCCTTGGTCCTGAGTAGGGAGTGCTCAGTGAGAGGCATAGGGGTTATTTTTTTTTTCAGAGAACATGGAACCCATGACTCAGATTGCTATTTTTTAAAGGAAGCACCCTTTCCTCCTTTCCTCTTGCCCATCGCCCAGAGCCCTCTCTGCACAGCCAGCTCTGCCTCCACCTCTAAGATCTGAGAAATTGCCTTTCTGCCCACATAGGTGACACCCTCCAGAAACCCTGGCTCAGCTGGTGGCAGTTAACATCAACACCCTTGTAGGGTCTTTTTGCAAAAAACCTTAACTTGGATTTCTACTGGCAAAAAATCCAACTGGGTAATTACATGACCTATGACTGGAGCCCCGACAGTTTTACTGAAAAATGGTTAGCTGTTTTTTCCCTGACCCCTGGCACAGTGGTGGTCTGTGGAGGGCAGAGTCATGCCACGGTACTGAGGTGGCATAGCAGCCCTGTTTGATGTGGGTAATGGATTCAGAGGACAGCCAGGAGTGGGGTTAGACAAGCTTTGACACTTTCATTCATTTGTTTGCTTAGTGACTCCGTTGAGTACCAGGCACTGTGCTTAGCAATGGGCCTTCCCGGGGAATGCTTTCTACTTTAGACTACAGGGAGGAAGGGAGTCCCAGCTGGGGCAGCACTGTAATTACAATGGTTACTGCACTTTATCTTTCAAATACATTGCTATCATTATCTCTTTAGTGTGCTCAGTGTTCCGAGTGAGATAATTAATTACCACTTACTGCTGCCTGCTGGGAGAATATGGGGAAACCAAGGCAGGAGTTGACATGCTCACTGGCTTCTGACTCAGGAGGAGGGTCACTTTCGGAAGGAACTTTCGGGCAAACTCCTCGCAGGAGCTGCCTGCCATGGCAGGTCGCACTTAGCCCTGGAAACCATCTTCCTTCTAGAGGCCCAACGCGGGAGGAAGGCCATGCACCCCAGGCTCAGGGGGTGAGCACAGTGGGATTCAAGGTTAATAGGCTGAGTTCAAATTTCAGTCCTATCTCTTGCCATCTGTGTGAACTCGTGTAAGTCACTTGTTTTTTCAATCTCAGTTCAACTTTACAAGGGAGGTGCTGCTGATTTCTTTGTAGAGCTGTTGAGATCATTAGAGAGAATATGTGTAATATTAGCACGGTGCTGGTCATGGTAGATGTTTAATAAATGGCGATTCTTACGCTCATTACAGCTGTGTCCGGTGTAAGTCCCTGACTCTTTCTGAGATGCCAGGTGGCAGTATTCATGACTGCCAGCAAGATCTGTTTCCCCCTTTGTTTGCCATTCCCGGGACAGCCCGGTCACTCTACCTCCTGCCAGGGTGGATTGCTTCCCAGTACCCAGCGGGTGAGTCTCGAGACAGCCGAGGTTAAGAAAAGCACTCTCCCTGCTGGGGGGATGCCAGATTGCATGCATGGGTGGCGGTGCGGGGACACAGCAGTTGGCGGGAAGCAGACCCTGGGGCTGAGGGTGACACAAGACAACTCTCCTCAAACAACTAACCTGAAAGCCACCTGACCACGAAAACTGAGGTCCAGCAAGTCATGTGGAATACGCTTCCTCCCTCTGTGACTCTCATTCTGGTGTTCTTTTCTCTGATAAGATGTTTTCTTTTTTTTTATTTTTTTATTTTTTATTTTATTTTATTTTATTATAAATCATAGCTGTCTACATTAATGTGATCATGGGGCACCATACACTTGGTTCATAGATCGTTTGACACATTTTTATCACACTGGTTAACAAATTGTTTCTTCATGAGAAGCTTACAAATTTACTATGCCTCATAGTTTCACAGGTCTTAAGAATGTCTACTTTGCTTGAACCTTCTAGGTAATTCTGGTCTTTTTAGATGATGAAAACCCTTGTTGGTTAGTTAGTTGGTTTGTCTGTGCCTAGGTGTGTATGTTTTCTTTCTTTCTTTCTTTTTTTTTTTTTTTGCAGTTTTAGGCTGAGGCTGAATTTGAACCCATCACTTCTGGCATAAGGGGGCACCACCTTGTATGGGTATTTTTTAGATAGTATTTTTGTATGTTGTTCAGGCTAGCTTTTCATGGCCCCAGGCTAGATGAAAGCAACCTCAAAACTAGGATTCTGTCAATCCCCCTGCTTGAGACTCCCATGTAGCTAGGGATACGGGTGCCTTTCACGATGCCTAGATGATTTTCCACATTGTAGTAGAGATAGTCTGCCTCTTGCTCAGTTCATTCTCAGCACCTCCTTGTTCAAGCATTCCACACATCTCAGCATGGCAGAGGGTTGGGATTATAGGTGTGATCAACCAAGATTGATATTTTTTTCTTTCCTGGTTTCCCTTAGTTTCTCCATC
>CAUYPK010148140.1:0-19963 GCA_963574355.1 Loris lydekkerianus
GCTTTATTCCTTCTTTCCTGGGCGGAGGCAGGATCAGAGCAGCTAATTTGTTCAGCTGACAGCAGGTGCTGTTCAAGTCCTGTCGTGACTCCCTCTTCTTCCCTCCCTGGAGGTGTTCATTAGCAGACTGTAAGGGTCAATCATCATGGTATTCAAAGATCACTCCCACACAAGGTACATGAATCTACTTCGAGGAACAGAACGTAACTTGGCACCAAGGAAGAGCTGCACAACTTCATAATACTCATGAGATACAGATGTCAACAGATATTGAAATGGATATAGATATTCCTGTCTCTTGATTAAAAAAGATCGCATAGCCATCGTGTCTGTCTGTTACACACTAACTCACAAACCCTTACACTGTCCTTAGTTTTACATTCTAGTCTATTTTCTGTAAGTCTATGCTTTTCTATTGTCATCATTTTTCTTTTATACCAAGTTTTCTCATTAAGTCAAACACTAAAGAGTAGTCAGAACTTCAGAGGTCATTGTTTTTCCCTCTGAAGATTAGATTTTTATCTGGCTTGCAATATAGCTCCAGAATTTTGTTTTCAGTTCTTGACATCCCTATAAAATCTGCTTAATTAAACATCTGGCAGAGTTAACAGCTTGTTTTTTTGTCTTAGTTTTGTTTTACAATCCAAAACACATTTTATAAGAAAGAAAAAAGAACATTCCCTTTACAGTAAATAGGTAGAAAGATGAAACACTACATCATATAGATGGAAAGTCCGGTTAGTGAGAATTAGAAAGTATCATCTTTTAATAAAGTAATATGACCTCCAAGAACATAAAAAATGTTTATATTAAAATGCGGATATCAGAGAAGAATGTCTCAAAGCAAAAGACATATGTTTTTGAAATGATCCAAACTTTTGATTTAACTCCCCACATGCAAGTTTTGACCTAACTCTTTTGCTGCAAATAATCAAGTTGTATTAGCTTTTCTTTTTTCTGAGATGTGCAGTCAATAAAATGTTCTCATTTTTGCATCCCATACCCTTCATTGTAGCCTGATGAAATGGAGGAATGAAATATTATAAGAAAGGCATATGACTTTAACTCTATTAATACAAATACAACCAAGCTTTTACTTTCAATTTAAAATAATGAATTCAAATTTTGAATTACATTCTAATGCAAGAGTTAAAATATACTTATATTTGAGACTATATATAAATTATCCAAGTGAACATTAGAATAACAGTATTTAGATATCCTTTTTTGGCTCTTTACGTCTCTTCCCTAATAGAGGCTACCACTGGACATCTGATGATCCCTCACCAATTCTTCCTATACATGAGGGGAAAAATTAACAGTTCAAGAGTACACAGGTGAGACCCATCAACTCTCTGGACCTCACAGTAGAAACTAAGTGAAAAACCCTGGCAATGAATATCTGTGGATCTTCTCTCTTGAGATGACCAGTATCCACAGAATGGAATCTTCCTATTTTAGGTTTTGGTGGTGGTGGTGGGAGGGTATAGTGACGAGGTCTGTCTACCAGCACACGGGGTGCTGTGTGAGGGAAGACCCTGGGGGTCATGCTGACTCTCACTTTTGGAGGACCACACCTGACCCACCCGCAGATGTCCCTGGTGTCCAGGAGTTGAGGGCTGTCAGGTTCAGCCTGTCCACAGAGGACCCAACAGGTTTCTTTGGGGAGGGAGGAGAAAAGGCCTGTGTGAGTGTTGGGAGGGGACCTGGGGCCTCACCGCTCCTTACCAGAGTTTTAAGCAACCCTCCAGTTTTCAGCTTCACTTCCCAAGCCAGGCTTTGAAAGCATTTAATCCTCCAATTCCTCAGCCATTTAAGGAATTTTCTGGCACTAACAGGATTCCTTTTGTCATCACCGACTCCCCTAACCACAGGCATAACCCAACACAGAAAGCTGAAACGCAACCCGGCCAACCAGCTATTCACTTTCCAGTATCCACCAATTTGTTGAATCTCTTGTCTGCTGCTGTCTGTCTCCCCACTCTCTCTGTCATCACAGGTTAATAAGTTTTCATTCTCCTTCTTTCCAACTCATTTTAGGGATGACTTAAAAAAAAAAAAAATAACAAGTGTAGGCAAGGATGTAGAGACATCAAAACGCTTCACACTGTTGGTGGGAATGTAAAATGGTACAGCCAGTATGGAAAACAGCATAGCAGTTGCTCAAAAAGTTAAAATACAATTACCATCTGATTTATCAATTCTACTTCTGGATATAGACCCAAAAGAATTGAAAGCAGAAACCTGAACAAGTATTTGTACACCCATGTTCACAGAAGCATTATTAACAGTAGCCAAATAGTGTAACCCAAATGTGCATCTGCAGATGAGTGAATAACCAAAATGTATTCATATGATGGACTATTACTCAGCCATAAAAGGAAGGAAAGTATAACATGCTACAACATAGGTGCACCTTGAAGACTTCATGGTAACTGGAATAGGCCATTGACAAATAGACAAATACATATGATTCCACTACTCTACTACCTACAGTAGTCAAATTCATACAGACAGAAAGAAGAATGGGGTTGCCGGGGGCTGGGAAAGGTAGAAGTTAGCGATGAATGAGGACAAGGTTTTAGTTTTACAAGGTAAAAAAGGTTCTGGAGATGGATGGTGGTGATGGTTGTACAACAACATGAATGTACTTAGTGTCCACTGGACGGTACACTTAAAAAATGATTAAAATGGTAAATTTCATGTTATGCATATTTTATTATAACAAAAAAATTAATTAGCCATATATATACAAATCTATTTCTGGCTCTCTATTCTGTTTCTATGAGCTACATGTTTATCCCTTTGCCAAATATTACACTGCTTTTAGTACAATAAATAAGTCAGACAAAGTCATTTCTCTGTTTTAAAAATTTCCAACGACTTCTTACTGTGCTGAGAATCAGACTGTGTCTTCCTGTTCTTCTCTGCCTCCATGTCCCTCCTTTCTGGCTGTGCCTGCTCTGCTCCTGCCACCCTGGGCTTCATTTCAGGCCACCCAGGAGTGGCTCACGCAGCAGGTGCAGTCAGGGTTGTAAAAGAGGCAGCAAAGAGGCCCACAGGAGCATGTAGGAGGGTGAAGGGGGGCTGGAGTGCGGCTGTGAGCAGAGCAGGAATTCTGGGGATACCTCTTAACACAGTGTCTGCCCCAAGGGCTGGGGTAACTAAGAGGGCTGGAGCTGGAGCCTGAGGGAGCCAGGGCAGTGCCAGTGCACAAACAGCCCCTGCAGACTCAGAGCAGCTCTCCTCAGCCACCTCTGTCTGATTTATTGCTCTTGCAAATTTAGTCCAGGTAGCCCCCTTACAAGCCATTGTCCAGAAATTTTAGGGCAATGCTTCAAGGGGCACAGAAAAAATAAACAAACCCTAGCAGCCCTAAAATGAAGCCCTATGTGAGCAAGCCATGCCTGTGATGGTTCTCTGGGTACCAACATATCAGTGATATGTCAGAGGGCTGGGGAACCAAAGGGGTTTCAGCCCTACTTCAAAACACACATTTAAAGCAGATTTAGATCTCTGAGTTCACGCCACTGAAATCTTTCTGAACAAGCATCTGGAAAAATGGAAGGAAAGGCTGCCCAGTTATTTAGTAAAAAACAAAACTCGAACTTTCCTTTCCCCTCCTGCTGGTGTCCCTTTCAACTCTGTGATCCTCAGGGAAGAAGGGCCAGCAGGGGAGGGCAGGGCCAGATGAGTAGCTCCTGAGCATCACTGCCCCCAGGGGAGTCTGCATGGCCTTCTAGGTCATGACTATAGCTGCTGTTTGTGGGGGCTGCCTCCCTGCTCCCCACAACTGTATGAGCAGGATCAGTGGCTGGTTATGGTCTGACTGACCCCTGAATAAAAGAAGAGATTCAAACTCAGCCCATTTCACAGACTGCTAGCAGAGAAGCTGAGCACTTTCTGTGGCAGATGCTCTGGGGAGAAACAGCCCTTCTGCGCAGCTCCTAGAACATCCCCAGTCAGGGGAGGAGGGTAAGTGGGTAGTCTGCAAAGCCTGGAGATCTGCTCTTCTTTTCTAGTCACAGGGAATTGCGGGACATTGAAGTGTCGCTGTTAGATGAAAGCCTGGGTTGAGGAGCCTGCTGGGAGGCTTGGCCTTAGTCTGGGCCACTGCTTTGCTCACCCAGCTCAGAGAATTCACGATGGCAGCCCAATACATCCTTTAGCCTTAAGAACGAATGCAAATACTGGTCCCAGGGCTGCCCGAAGGACTTTATGGCATTAAGCAAGTTAGCCAGTGTGACTGCCAGGGGAAGTCTGGGGAAGAGGCAAGAATGGGTTGGTGTCAGGAAGTGACGGGGAAAAGCATTTTATGAGGAAAAATGAAGTTTGCAGGGCGCCTTCAGGAGAGCACTGTTGGGAGTGGCCCTGGTGGCTCCTGAGAAGACGGCCAGCATGGTCCATATTTTTTGTGTTCTTAATATGATAAAAAGGTCAGCTTTAGTTAGGTGCTGGAAGGATCTGTGAACTTGTTACACTCTAGAGAATCCACTTCAGCCTAGGAAAGCTTAGCCTCCTGCCATCACCACTGGCCTCCGAGGGAGCCCCAGGCTTTGGGAGTGCTGACGGAACTCCCTGCCTTACTGTCAGGACTTCTCACAGCAGCCACCACGCTGACCCTGCTTCCCACCATGCCTGAGCAGGTCAGGGTCTGTCACCAGAAGGCAAGGGGAGCAGGCAGGCCAGCAGGTCCAAGGAACAGGCACGCTCAGAGACCACACCAGCAGCCAGGTGTAAGTGTGAGCCTTATTCCAAGGCTATTTTCTGTCTTAAGAGCTTTACAGCTGAGTCCAGGGCCAGGGTCCCATTTCCAAGGTTAGCGTTTTTCCCTTCCTTCTGCTGGACAGGGAGAAGTGGAAAAAACCAACACTGCTGCACTCTCAGCTTCTTCTGAACTGATTTTTCTGCCCTTGGGTTTGGGGGCGGGGGGTCCTGCCACCAAAGCAGATGTGTAAGCCATGGGTACAGTTGACGGCAGAGTCAGAGTTCTCAGCTCTGACCGCTCAGCTGGGTCACCTGAGGGAAAAATCCATGGAACAGGAGAACCTGGGACTTAATGACTCACCCAGCCCCTCTCCATGATAAAGACCCCTAACACCTTTCAGGACCCAGCCTACTACTGCTCCTGGTCTAGTTCTCCAAACACACTTGGGGCTAGGGTACTGGGGACAGAGCTCCAAGCAGACAGTATTTATTTATAAGGCTGAACAAAATATTCTTTTTTTTGAGACAGCGTCTGAAGCTGTCACACTGGGTAGATGGTGTCACAGCTCACAGCAACCTCCAACTCTTAGACTTAAGTGATTCTCTTGCCTCAGCCTTCCAAGTAGCTGGGATAACAGGTGCCTGCTACAGGCCTGGCTATTATTTGGTTGTAGTTGTCACTGTTGTTTGGTGGGCCTGGGCTGGATTCGAACCTGCCAGCTCTGGTGTATGTGGCTGGCGCCCTAACCACTTGAGCTATAGGTGCCGAGCCATGAATAAAATATTCTAAAGGCAAAGCTAAATGCCTACAATCAATTCTTAGTTATCTCCCTGCTGCAAAAGGGGATAACTGTAGTTTTCTTTCTTTTTGTCTAGAATGTGTCACACATCAGATTTTAACTCCTAAGCCTGTCCTTTTGAAATATGCTCACTGTGCCCTGTCTGGGGAACAGGACAGATGCCCAAGACACTCGCACTGCTCGTGGAGCAGAGTGAGGAGCAGGTGTGAGAGGCCGTGCCAGCACATCCTGCCCTCTCTGCCACTCCTCCAGGACACTCACCTCTGACAGGCTTCCCGGTGACTCCTGCCACCCCCATCTCTGTCTACTCCCAACAAGCAGCATTCACACTAGCGTCTAGAGCGGAGCTATCCAAACTGGGGCCCATCGGTCACCTGCAGATTAATGGAGGCCTGTTTTGTTTATCTGTGGTATTAGATACTGCAAAAAGTATGCCTAGATCTTTTCTTTTGCGCCTCAGTTTTCGTTAGTGTTTGCATATTTAATATGTGGCCCCTGACAACTTTCATTCTTCCAACGTACAGCGAAACAGAAAAAGGGTCGGATGCCCTGATGTAAAGTTACCACATTTCAAAAACTAACGTATAGTCATCTAACCACAGTGCAGACTGCTTAAGTCCAGGCCTGTCCCAGATTTTCTGGGACAACTAATCACCATTACATCACCTTCCATATTTCTTTCTGCCCTACAGCAAGCACAGGACCATATTTTCCATAAAAAATCAGGACACATTATCTGATGAGAGATTTATGAGCAGTCTCCAGGTGCAAGAAGGAATTGGTGTTAATAAAAGTTTCAACATCAAAAAACTGGAACTCCAAGTGTATTTGGATGACTTTACTGGAAAAACGAGACTATTTTAAACCAGAATGGCTCACAACTATCTGAGATGGCAGCACTTAAACCAGTAACACAGGTAATGTTTTTGTTTATTCCAAGCATAAGTCTGTGATTTACTCAAGAGGGGCAAACAGATGTTACACCTATTCTGGAGTTCTCTCCATGCCCAGGACGGCCACTAAAGGTCCAGCTGAATTGAGCAGATAGTGACTGATGTCTCTCCAAGCTTTAGGTCCCAGCTCGAGTGTCACTTAGAAATCATTTTGTTATTTTCCCAAAATAGGTCATGCTGTTATGTTGTCCTTGCCCCATGTTTTTCCTTTGGTGGCCCCATCACAGTTTGAAATTCATCCGTACACACCGTTTCACCTGCCTGACCCACAGCAGGAGACTGCAATTGTCTGTGGGGAGAGACCACCAGTGAACTGACTCTCAACACAATGATTGGCACATAATCAGTGATGAGTAACTACCTTTAAATTAATGACATGGTCTCTCTGCTAGGTCCTAGGACCCCTATTTCTCCTTTGTGCAACATTCTTACTAACTTGAATTTATTGATTATTATTAATTATGAATTTATTACTTGAATGAAGATTGTAGAGTTGCACAGGAGTACTAAAGTTGGCATCAATACTGGCAGCATAGCACATTGGCTGACAGAACCAACATTGTTCTAAAAGAACAAAGGTCCAAATCAAAAGAAATTAGGAGAGAACAAATCTTGTGAAGGTTCTAAATCATCAACCAGACAAAATTAGAGTGGAAGGGTAGCTCAAGTATAAAAGAAGCTGAGCATGAAGTCTTGTGAACATCGTTTAATCTTAAGCTGTATTAACAGAGCACAGCGTCCAAACAAGGCGAGGGCAGTCCCACCCCACATGAGCATCACTGACAGGATGCTTCCAGACTCACATGCCTCTCATTAACAGGACATGGATGACAGTGCTGTGGTTTGCAAGGTAATGGCAATGCCTAGTGCCCTGATGGCACCTCAACAGATATTTACCAAATGAACAAAGACTAGTAGATGGAAGCAAGTATATTCGGCTTGGGATAAAACACATGAAAAAGAGGACATATCTATCTTCGAATATATGATAGGCTCTTACGTGAAAGTCTACATGTTGTGTAGCACCAGAGGACAGAACAGGGATAAATGGGTCCAAAATCTAGGGAGGGAGGTTGTTTGTTTTTTTTAAATTTCAGATTAATACAAGGGTAGATAATGATTAGGTTACAATGTTTGTTATGTAAGGTCCCTGTTGCAGTTGTATCCTGCACACAGGAGGTGTGCCATATACCCTTACATTGTGCCTATTAGGTGGAAGCACACCTGTCCCCCTCTCTCCTTCCCCCCACTTGAATTAAACTGAGTTTTTCTCTTATGTGGGTGTGTATTAGATCGTCTACTAGCTTCATATTAATATTGAATACATTGGATATCTGCTTTTCCATTTTTTGTGATACTTTACTAAAGAGAATGTTCTCCAATTCTATCCAGGTTAATACAAAAGATGTAGTCTCTATCTTTTCTTATGGCTAAATAGTATTCCACAGTATACATATACCACAACTTGTTAATCCATTCCTGGGTTGATGGGCACTTGTATCATTTCCTCATGTTGGCAACTGTAAATTGAGCTACAATAAACAATCTAATACAAATATCCTTATGCTAAAATGATTTTTTTCTTCTGGGTAGATGCCTAGTGATGGGATTGCAGGATCAAATGGAAGGTCTAATTTGAGTTCTTTGAGGATTCTCCGACTTCCTTCTAAAGAGGCTATATTAGTTTGCAATCCCACCAACAGTGCAGACGTGTTTAGGGAGGCAGATTTAGGCTCACAGAAGGAAGGATAACAGTGCCTGACTGGCCAAAGAGACCAGCTGTCACATGGGGAGATCCCCATCCTCAGAATGTTCATAATAAGGCTGGAGACCCAGCTAGCTGGGATGATGTCAACAGAAGCCTTCATACCCTCTGAATCTCTTTACAACCTGAAACCTATTTTTTTAAGAATTTGATAGAATTGAATCCATAAAGGTGAGAGAGAATTAAAGAATAAAAGAAATATTCCATTAATGTAAATAACCTTGTGCTATAAATACAGGGCTTAGAATGATGAGTTCCTTTAGGTTTTAATAAGTGAATTCATCCACAAAACTATCCAGATCTAGCACCTTTTAAGAGGTATTTCTTCAGGTGTTCTAATTTCTTCCACTAAAATTTTCAGGGTTTTAAGTTTGTTTGTTTTGTTTTGTTTTGTTTTGTTTTTGGTTTTTGTTGTTGTTGTTGTTGTTTTTTGAGACAGAGTCTCATTTTTGTCACACTCAGTAGGGAGTGCTATGGCATCACAGCTCAGAGCAACCTCAAACTCTTAGGCTCAAGCAATTCTCTTGCCTCAGCCTTCTGAGTAGCTGGGATTACAGGCGCCTGCCACAACACCGAGCTGCTTTTAGAGATGGGGTCTTGCTTTGGCTTAGGCGGGTCTGGAACCTGTGAGCTCAGGCAATCCACCTGCCTTGGCCTCTCAGAGTGCTAAGATTACAGGTGTGAGCCACCCCGCCCAGTCCAGCAATTCTTATTTCCTTAGACAAATACCTACTCCTTTCAAAATTTCCCAATGTATTATCAGAGTTGACCCTGAAAATCTCATTTATGTCAACTCCAGATGAGGGATTAGTCTCATTTCCAAATTTTACGCTCTGTTTTTCTTTGATTGGCTAGTTGAGTTTACCAATTTCCTATTTCCAAGACCAGGCCTTAAGTTTATTCATTAGCATTGTTTTTATGCTTTGTAATAAACTCATTTCTGCTTTTATATAAATATCTTGCTTCTACTTTCCTTTTTTTTTTTTTAATTTTATGAGTTGAATGACTGGGTCATTAATTTTTTATATTTTTTGTTCAGACATACAAACATTAAAGAATACACATATACAACGTATATTCTCAATTTATGACAGGGTTATGTCCCAATAAACTCATCCTACATTGAAAACATCATTAAGTTAAAATGCGTTTAATACACTTCATCTACCAAACATTATAGCTTAGCCTAGCCTAACTTAAACCATTAACCTACAGTTAGGCAAAATCATCTATCACAAATCATATTTTATAATAAAGTGCTGAATATCTCATGTGATGACTGAATACTATACTGAAAGTGAAAAACAGAATGGCTTAGTGGGTACTTGAAGTATAGTTTCTACTGAATGTGTATTACTTTTGTGCCTTTGTAAAGTCAAAAAATTGGAAACTGAACCAGTGTTAAGTTGGGAATCATCCGTATCTCCAATATGGGTTTTATCCAAACTAACTACTTGAAAATTAAGATTGTTTTCACATCTACTAGCTATTAACAGTTAGAAAAGGTATACACATACATATACTTTACCTAGGAATAAACTTAAAGAAATGCAAAGGACCTACATAAATAAAAGTTTCAAAAATTTCCAAACAACCTATGGTAAGTTTTGAATATATAAAGGGAAATACTTTGGAGTAAAAATAACCAGTGGGATTACATCATTAGCTATAGAAATGTTAAAAAGTTACAATTATTAAAACTATTAATATTTTGTTTATAATAAAAGAATTCATATACTGACTAATGAAATACTCCAGAAAATTCTAAAACAAAATCTATCATAAGGACTTTAGTACACAATACTAAATAAAGGTGGCCTCAAACTAACAGGAAAAGACTAGATTATTTAGTAAGTATGAATAATTTGAAAAAAAAAAAAAAGTCCTATTTAGGATGGCTTCTTTGCAGAAACCATCCATTTTAGGGTGGTGCCTGTGGCTCAAAGGAGTAGGACACTGGCCCCATATTTCGGAGGTGGTGGGTTCAAACCCAGCCCTGGCCAAAAACTGCAAAAAAGAAAAAAAATCCATTTTAATTCAAATGTTAAAAGTAAAAATAACTAGAAGAAATCTGGATATAATCTGAGAGATTATTCCAAGCATGATACCAATAACAATAACTATGCTACAAAAGTGTATGTACAGAACACAAAGATGAAAGTCTTTACATTTTATTTTTCAAAAGACAGGTCTCACTCTCTACCCCAGTCTGGAGTGCAGTGGCATGATCATAGCTCACTGTAGTATTAAACTCTTGGCTCAAATATTCTCCTATCTCAGCCTCTCAAGTAACTGGAACTATAGGCGTACACTACCATGCCCAGCTAATTTTTAAAATTTATTTTTATTTTTTCTACAGACAGGGGCAGTAGGGGAATGGCTCACTAAGTAGCTAGGCTGGTCTCGAAAACTCTGGCCTCAAGCGATCCTCTCGCTTTTGCCTCCCAAAGTTCTGAGATTATAGTGTGAACTATTATGCCAGCCAAAGGTGAAAGTTCTTAAGGTATAAAAAAGAGAGAGAGAGAGAGAAAAGTTAACGAGGTAGCCAAACACAAAAAAGTTTGATTTAAAAGTAATTAAGCAAATATAAAATAAAATATGATAATGTATTAATTGAAATAGGTGAAGTATTTAAAAATGTATTAATTGAATAGGTGAAGAGATAACTAGTGCTTATGAGCACATGTTAAAATCAAATTCTTAAACATTGCTGAATTGTGGGTAATGATTTGAACTTCTTTTTTTTTTTGAGACAGACTTTCACTGTTGCCCTAGGTAGAGTGTCATGGTATCATTGTAGCTCAAAGCAACCTCACACTGCTGGGTTCAAGTGATCCTCCTGCCTCAGCCTCCTGCGTAGCTGGGACTACCCGTGCCCACTACCATACCTGGCTAATTTTTTTATTTTTAGTAGAAGCGGGGTCTCGCTTTTGCTCAGGTTGGTCTCAAACTTCTGACCCCCAGGAATCCTCCTGCCTCAGCCTCCCCAGAGTGTTGGGATTACAGGCATGAGCCACCACGCCAGGTCCGAACTTCATTTTTTTTTAAACCTATAAAATTAGCACAGTAATGCTAACCTTACAAAGCTCTCTTAGCAATTTGGAAATCATCATATAGACTTAAAAAGATTTAATAATTCTATTTCTAATATCTCTCAGGAATTATCAAAGACATGCATCATGAGGGATATGTTTAACTTATTTAAAAATCAATTATTAGAAATCTAAATGTCAAAAACAAAGTCTATTTAAAATAATCATAGTACATCAATAAGATAAAACACAACTATTAAAAACTATCTTAAAGAATTTTAAAGAATATGAGAAAATGTGCATTAAATATTAATGTTTCGAGGGCTAAGTTAAAAAGCAGCTTAAAAACTAGTTACTTAATATCCATAATATGACTTTTAATAACCAGATACTTTCTTATGTTATATAGATAAAAAGAAATTAAAAGGAAATCTACCAGTGTGTAAATAGCTGGCATTTCTGGGGGATGGGATCATTTTCTATACTTCCTGTATTTCAAAATTTTTTTAATAATAAACATATTTTGCTTTCATGAACAGTAAAAAACAAAGTTTTAAAACTTTACTTACTGAAATTCAAATTATGAAAACTTACTAAAAGCATGTTTTTAGAAAGTAAATGAAAAAAGAGACTAGCAGAGACCAAATATCCCTTCAGGAAGAAAGAATAGTGGCACACCATACTTGTCTTTAAGAAAACACAGCTGAAATAGGCATGGTTGGTGACCAGCTGGAAGAAGACCAAATGGACTTCAGCTGCAGCACAGCCACAGTCTCTGACGGACAAGCTGCCGTGGCAGGGGGTGTGAAGCTTCCAAATGGGCTCATGGGAAGGCTGTGCTTTGAATGGTGTCTTCATTCTCTAGCTGGTGCCCAGCAGGACAGCCGAGGGGACTTCAAATGACAGCACAGCCAATCCATCATGCATCCAGTAGGAGGCCCACACCCCTTCCACGAGAACCTCACATGAGTTAACTCATCCTGCAAGGACTTAAGTCAGTGGTTAATGTCAAAGAAATACTGACTGGTAGGCCTGGCCAAATCCTCCCTCAGTTAACTAGTTTCAACCTTTGAGGAATCTGAAGCTGAGGAGAGCCAATGCCCATCCCCAGCCAAGGCTGCCAGCACCCTTGGCAGAGTCCTGGGTCTGACTTCAGTCTTCCGAGTGAGACAGCTCTGGGGCATGGAAAAGCAGAGAGAGGCTGGGAGCCAACATTCCCCCCAGATGTTTTCAATAAGGCTCCACTTCTGAGGTTGCTGGCAGAACTCTGGAAAGATCTGAACCGACCTCACATAATGTTTTCCATCAAACCCACAATTAAGTAATATTCTCTTAACTCATCAGCTGCACATGAAACCTTTTTCCTGTCATTTCTCAGCTCTCCTCCCAAGCATCATATCAGCAGGTGAGGCAGAGATTACAATAGTTTGCAGGGTCAGCGGAGATTGCATCACAGGCCTCCAAGACAATTAATTACTCCTCCTGCTACCCAAGGGTAGAGGGGCTGGTGCTCGGCCTCAGGAAGCAAAAGCTGCATTATGCACATCATTCCATGTAATCCTCCCCATAGCCCTGTAAGGTCAGCATCACTATGCTAAGTTTACAGATTAAAAAAATAAAGTTCAAAGAAGACGAGTGATTTGTGCAAGATCCCCACATTCAGACTTGTTCCACTCTAGCCCACCTCCCTTCAAAGGAGTCAAATAGGGGGGTCATGGACCAGAAAGTTCCACGTATCAAAAAGGTATGCCAGGACCTCCTAGTCTTTTTGGCAAGGTATTTTACCAGCGCTACCCTAGGAGTACTCTATGAAAGCACTGTTAACACCACATCTTAATTTTGTAACTGAATAAATGACTTCTAGAAAGATCTAGGATGGAACCCATCTTCTCCGTGAGGTCGTCTGAATGCTTCTTTCCTGTGATTTTGTGTGTGTGTGTGTGTGTGTGTGTGTGTGTGCATTTTATAGTATTTTTGTTTTGTTTTGTTTCATTTTTTCTTTTTTTTTGCTTGCAGCCGTCATCGTTGTTTGGTGGGCCCGGGCTGTATTTGAACCCGCCAGCTCAGGTGTATGTGGCTGGCACCTTAGCCGCTTGAGCCACAGGCGCAGAGCCCATTTTATAGTATTTTATGCACTGGCCAGAGCACAGGGTCTTGTTCATTACTAAGGTTTGCTCATTCATTACAGGTGGGGAACCTGTGGCCTCAAGGCTACTTACGGCCCTCCAGATCCCCAAATGTGGCCCTGGGACCCAATCCAAACTTCACAGAACAAATACCTCTATTCAAAGGATGAGTTCTGTAAAATCTGGATTCAGTCAAAAGGCCACATCAGAGGATCCAGAAGGCCACAGGAGAGAAGATGTAAAGCTGTTTAAGGACTAGACTCCGCTTACCAGGATCTACTCCTAACAGGAGAAACGTGAAGACAGTCAGCGCTATAAATCTTATAAACCAAATACAAGTCCAGTGAAACATACGCCTGCACATACATTTAGCACCCCAAGAAGCTGCATCGGTGCTTAGTGAGCAAGAACTGAGTCTCAGTATTGCATGTACTTGAGGACTAGCCCAGTATCTGCCACATGCCTATTTTAGAGTCAGTGTAGTAGGCGTTGCATCTGCTTTGGAAGCTCCCTCTCTACCTGGAAGAAAGTATCCACCCTGAGGGCTTCTAAGTCTGTGGCCCAATGGAGACAAATTGACAAATACGCTCTGAATAAGGACGTGATTCCAATGGCGCAATTGATACTAATGAATACAACGGTCAGAACCATGATATGCAGAGAAGGAAAGAGAAAAAGAGGAACAAAAACTGCCAACTAGTGCAAGACGTGTCCCTGTGGGGCTGGAGGAGTCTCTGAGCTTCAAACTATGATGTCTGTTCATCCCACACCAGTCAGTCAAGGTCAGTGACCCTCTTGGAAGACGATTCTCCTTGAGCTCACAGCTCTCCGTGAGCACTGGCGTCTTTGCTCTCCCACTGACCAGTCTTTGGTTTTCACCGTCAGTCACTGTGGTAGCTCTGTGGTAGTCTGACCACTGGAGCTTGAGCTTGCTGACCACCAGGGTGAAGGGGCCTGAACTCCGAGCCTGCTTGCTGCTTCCTGCCTTGCCTGCTACCGAAGTAGACCCCACTATGGGTCTCAGGCTCTCACTGGACTCTTGGGCTTCCTGCCTTCCCTTCTCCCAGCTTCCCGGGACCTACAGGCCTTGCTTATCCATGTGCGGCAGCAGGACAAGTCACAGGGCACCTGCAGACTGAGTCTAGTGAGGGCTTACAGCTTGGAGAGGGCCAGACTGTGAGCTGAGGCAGGAAGCAATTGTTGGAGGGAAGTGCTCCAAACTGACTAGGTGAGTTTGAACCTCACAGATCAAGGAGCTATGAGCCATGAAAACTGGTGCTTAGTTTCATCCCTAACTGATGGCAGTGCAAGACCAGCCTTTTGGAAAGTGCTTAACCTGAAAAATACTCAAATCCTTTGTCCCATTAATCTCTCTACTGCCAACTAATCAATCTCAAGGAAATAATATTAAATATGGGATTAAAAGCTTCATGTACAAAGATATTCATACAAATTTAATTTATAAAAGGAAATACTGGAAACCACCTAAATACCTGCCAAGAAAGGAATGATTCAGCAAATGGTAGCATATCAAATTTAATGGAATATTAACCATTAAAATTATGTTGACAGAGTGATTTGAAACATGACTGTTACACCGGAGGAAAAAAAGCAGGATTCAAAACAGTATAGTGATATTAGTTACAACTAAAGGTTACTAAGCACTTACATATGTAGCAAAAATGTTTCATTTAAATAGTGTCATGTTGTAGGTAATATTATCCCCATTTTATAGACAGGAAAATGACTTAGATAGTAACCAGGCAAATTACTCAAGGTCACAGCAAGTGACCTTGGATGGGACTGAATTAGAAATCAAGTATGGCCCACAGCCCAAGATCCTCCAGCAAGCCACCTGCCCCTATGAACACTACAGTTACCTTTATGTGGAAAATAAAGGAACTCCCAGCTTGAAAAGAGCTACAGACAGAAGTATCAAACAAAATGATAACAGTGACCATTCCACAAGCAGAATCCTAGGTAATTTTCTCCTTCTACCTACTTTTGTCTTTCTGAGTTCTCCAAAATAGCATATTATAATTTTTACTTTAAAAATTGTCACATTTTTAGAGCGGTGCTTGGGCAGGTCAGTGATCCTGATCATGTTACTATAGTGGTGTCATGCTTGTCATTTTATTAGGCGACTGCTATGTGCTGGCGCACATCTGCTATTGCATCAATCCTCCAGCACACTGTGAAAGAGGAATTATTATCCCCATCTAAACTCTGGGGCTTAGAGAATGTAAGCAAAAGAAATTCAACCCAAAAGTCTGTGCTTTCTCTGCTCTTGCCATCGCCCCACTGCACAGAGGTTGCTGGTGTCCTGCCCTGATACTTTACGATCATTTGAGCTCTGGCAAGCACATGTTTGCAAGCATGGGGCTGGCCACTTTTCCCTGAAGAAGAGGTCAAGGTGAACCGGGCCTTCCAGTGGCATTTAGCCACACTCTGCCACAGCTCTAGTCCTGCCCCTCATCCCGGCTTCCAGCCCTGAAGCCACCCTGATGAGGCCACGCTCCTCACCTGGAGGTTCAGGGCACAAGAGCCAGTGCAGAACAGAGACCTGAGGTCCACCAGGAAATGAGCTGACAACCATCCAGAAGGGGCCTGCCAGGGTAGGAACCAGGGCAGACAGACCACAGTGGTGATCTGAACTCAGGCAGGAGAGGAGACGGAGCAGAGAAGAACAGAACCAGCGTCTTCCACAATGCTACCAAATAGCATCTTATCACCTTCAAACTCCAGGCGCTTCCCATTGTTATGCGCAGGTAATGCAGATCCACACGCCCAATCTCTGGAGTTCCTACCAGTTATGCCCTGTGGTTTCATCTCCTGAGCAAATGGGTTTATTTTTTGAGGACAAAATCATTTCTAGGAAGCTTATAGGCACGTTTGTACCACTGCTAACAACTATCTAAGACCAGAAGGTACTCACTCCTGTATGCTCTTCTCCGCCCAGGTTTGTGATTTCCTACGCAGAATTTCCCTTTGCTTCCTTGTGATCCTTCACCTCAACTCCAGCAGAAGATTCCAAGCAATGTAAAATTTCATCAGTATGATACACTCTCCACGGGGGGTGATATTACCCCTAAGGGGACAGTAATTGGAGCAAAAAAATCATACTTTTTTTATATTTAAAGCACATATATCATATACTACAGTATATAAACAGTTACATGGTATGTCTATGGGGGGGCTCATCCTTGAGGAGGTGATAGTTTAAAAAAAAAATGGCTGAGCACCACTGTTCCGAGTCAACCATGTGCTCGAGCAGCCCATCAACAGATAGCCCTACCCAGAACCTAAAACTGTCAGACATGCCATTCTCAGAAGACCAGGCAAGATGCAGAAGTCCAGCCACTTCCCACATGTTCCCCATGGGCAGCTGGAACCTGAAGTCATGACCTTTGCTTCAATCCCTGACACCAGTAGCTGTCATTTTGGTGGCTTATAAAAGAGCTGTTTCAAGATGGTGTGTTCAAATGCAGACTTCTTGGCCTCACCTCTGTGGGTCTGGGTGGGAGCCCACAAGCATTTAGTGGGTTCTGCCTGACCCCATTTTGGGGAGACTCCTACACAGTGCCCCCGCTGACTCAGGCACTAAGGTGTCCATAATTTTGCTCCAAACCCCAAATAGCCATGCCCTAACTGCAAAAAATGAAGAGGGAGGGGTGGGCAGGGATTGATTTGACTTTATTATAAAAGAGCTCTGTCCCAGATAATTCATTAATCAAGTACCAGGGCTCACTGCATGTGCGGGGGATTGACAGGCACAGCACTGTTCCAGAAACAGTCTACCCCTCCTCTCTGGCCTCCATACTCCAGCCCAGCAGAGTGTGGCACTCCATGAGGTCGTGCCTGAGCGGCATGGCCAGGGCTAGGGGCTTCAGCCCAGGACCTGGGCCCCGTGCTCTCGACTTCCCCTCACTGCTCATGGGTGATGCAAGCTCAGAATGACAGGCTGTGGAAAGTATGTTCAGGTGCCTGGCTCCCCTCAGCCTAATGCCTTTTAAATCAGGATCCCGATTTGATTTGATTTTCCTTGCTTTCTGGCTCCAACTCTTCCAGGCTCATTTTTCAATCCCCTGTCAGGCTTCCCAGCATTTGGGGACTGGGTTGAGCCAAGTCCTTCACACTTCACAGACAGCCTCCCTCCCAGGCGTGGGACTTGGTGCCTGCCATCTAAACTCCAGTTCTCAACAGACCCCAGCCTGCCCCCACCACCTTGTCCTGCCTGAGGTCCTGCTGGGGTTTTTTGGGTGGGCACAGGGATTTGCATCTCTTAGGGGACTCACCCTCACCACTACTTAGCCAGCTGTCAGGACACAGGTGTCTTCACCATCCCCATCCCCCACCCTTTTCATTTCAGGGAGTTCTAGAGTAGAGGCAGGGGACAGGGTCTAGACTAGGAGCCTCCAGGTGTGGTATGAGCATCAGCGTACACCTTCCCTCACAGCACCCCAGCACTCACAGCTGCTGTGTGGGTAATGGGTGGAGGAGGTGTGGACGTAGAGCCCTGGCCACTGGAGGACGTGAATTCTGGGAGTGTAGGGACAGAGTCTTGGTTCTGTCATCTGTTTGTTCCAGGGGCACCAAACAGTCTGCATACATCTAGTGTCCCCTGAACTAAATCACCCTGCATGCTGCCCATCAAGTCAGCCTTCTTCAGGGTCTTTTATTAGTAAGACACTAATAAAACCACCACACCCCGAATGAAGTTTTATTTTAATGAAATCACGGAATGTTAGAGCAGTAAGGGGCATCAGAATCATCTGGTTTGCCCTCCTCATGTCAGACTGAGGAGAAGAAAGCCCAGAGGTCAGAACTAGTTACAGACAAAGGCCAGGCATGTGCCCACCAGAACAGCCCTCCTTCCAGATCACACGGTCTGTCCTAAGAGGAGCCAGCTCCCTGTGAGAGCCAACAAACTGCTGAGCAAGTAAGTTTACAAAGGATCTCAGGCTGAGTACAGTGCCCCAATGTACTTAAATTCATCCCTGCTTAGCTGTAACCTAACCAAGTCTTGCTAATATTTACCACAGGCCAGGCATCATCCTAGATGCTGTGCAGAAAACAAAGATGAGTAAGAATCATCCTCAAGGGGCTCTCATTCTACTGACTACACAGCCAGAACATAAAGCCCAAGGTACACAGTGCAAGAAAGGCCCAGGGTGATTCACAGGTGAGGAGATCACACCTGGCAAGGAAAAGCAGAATGGGCTGCCTAGAAGAGGTGACATTTGGAAGAGCCAGGATAGCACTTCGACAGATTTGGGGTCCAGACTTCAGTCAGAAAGAATGACAGAAGACCAAATGCAAAGCCCACGACCTGTTCAGGGATCATGAAGCCTGGCATGGCCTGGGTAGCAGACCAGTGGGAAGAGAGGTGAATCCCAGGTAAGGAGTCTGCACTCAAACCCATGGGAGGATTCTAGCTGGAGAAGTGCTGAGAGCCTCTTGCAGGGAAGACCCTCGCCATAATGAGCAGTAATGAAGGCTGGAAGGAGCTGAAGGAGTGGCAGGAACACTAGGCCAGAGGTTTTCAGCACCCTTAAGCAGTCAATAGCAAAGCTTATTAGGCACTGGCCTCATTCTTCATTCAAGCTGTCCTGGAGAGTGCTGTGCCCTGAGAGTCCCTGGCCCTCTACGCACACATCTCACTCCATTTGATTCTGAATATCTTTCCCTAAGTGCTGAGAAATTGGAGATGGGATATTCAGCACTCTCTACCCCCTGACATGTCTAGAAGGGCTTCACGCACCACAAAATGCTACACAAATACATGGGAAATTATTAAGAATAAGATGTGATCAGAAGAAACCCCAAAGAAGACCCCAACATCAACTCTAATACAAACAGACACTGAATAAAATAATGAAGTGTTGAAGATGGGAGCCATTTGTAGATCCTGAAAAAGACAGTCATCACAAATAACAGCCCAGACCTCCACAGACACAAGCTCAAACCCTGAACAGTGAACACAGTGTCCAGCACATGGTAAAGCACTCTATAAAGATTAGTTGAAAGAATCATATTCAAACACTCAAAATCTATCTCAGATAAAAGCAGAGCATTACTTTTAATGTGGCAAGAGATTAATATTTAGAAAATTTACAGACTGAAAAATATACTCTTGTTACTGGGCACCTACTAGGAGCTGACACTGCAGTGTGCTTTATAAAAATTAGACATGTTACCAGGCACGGTGGCTCATGACCCAAATACTAGCACTCGGGGAGGCCATCGCAGGTGGATTGCTTGAGCTCAGGAGTTTGAGACCAACCAGAGCAACAGCAAGACCCCATCTCTACTAAATAGAAAATACTACCTGGGTGTTGTGACAGGTACTGGGAAGACTGAAGCAAGAGAATCACTTGAGCCCAAGAGTTTGAGGTTTCTGTGAGCTATCATGACACCACAGCACTTCACCCAGGGCGACAGAGTGAGACTGTCTCAAAAAAAAAAAAAAAAAAAAAAAAAAAAAAAAAGACAAAAATAGTGGACAAAAAAAATAAACAAATTTTTAAAAAAATTAAAAAAATACAAAAAAAAAGGGCCTTATGGATAAAAAAAATAAGTT
>CAUYPK010148142.1:0-13462 GCA_963574355.1 Loris lydekkerianus
CTCTGGTACTTCTTTGTTTTTTGAAAGCAGAAAAGCTGTAATCTGTGGAAGTATGTCATGGAAATGTTTCAGAACTCTCCCTCAACTCAGCCAATGGACTTGTGTGTGGCAGGGAGACTCTAGTTCTGATGGCAGGAATTAGAAAAGTGGAGAATGCCTACAAAGACCTCAGGATGTTTAGGAACAGAACAGGGAAGGAAACAAGCCTATTACAATAGAGGGAATAGCATGAGCAGAACCCAGAGCCATATGAAAGTTGAAGGCAGGCAGGCTATAATCAAAGCATAAAGGGTATGGTCTGATGCTGGCAGAAGCAGTGTAGATCATAGAGCTGACATTAGAGTTTATGCTGAATCCATGCAGAACACCGAAGGGTTTTAAGCAGAGAATTTACTGCTGAGGTTTATGTTTCAGAAAAATCACTCTAGAAGCTATACAGAAGAATCAAAGTGTAACCAAGAAATTTGAAGTCAGATTCTAAACTTATTTTTTTATTTCAATTTCCCCTAACTCCTCTGGTAAACTTTTACTTTCAAATCTATAGTCTTTATTTCAAATGGTTCTTATCCAGTATCTCTAAGAGAAAAGGATCTTAAAGAATAGAATTCAATTCAGTTCAATGGAACTCTTTATTCCCTCCCTGCAACATAATACTTCTTGCATCTCCTAGTGCCAAACACACTATGACTTCGTAATTATTCATTTCTCATTACATAAAGAAACCTAACCAAAGTGATTCTGACTGGAGGGCAGAAACCAAAATCTAGAGCTAAGAATAAATTATTGTAAACACTGAATGCTATAGATTTAAACAGCCATTTTGAAAACTATATTATCGTAAAAGGAAAAGAAATTTACTTGCACAAGCAAAAGTTTAAAGTTCCATATATTCACTGGTATGATTGTACTTTTGCTCCTACACATTCTCAAATTATATCTAGCTCTGAGCTACTTTTTCTTGGAAAAAAAGAGTTGGATAATTTTTAAAGTGCATTATGCTGTATTTGTTTGCCTTTCTTTATAAATGGATTATATTCTTTCTAATATCCCCACATAGTCAAAGGCATTCTTCTGGAAACTTGCAAATTTCAGTAAAACTGTCACCTTCAGTAAACTTGAAGATGTCAAAATAATTTTAATTTTAGGCTGAAATTTCAGTTGCTTTATTATATTACTTAGAAACATCAAACGGAGAGAAAATTATAGAATGTAATAAAATAAATATGTGTGGACAAGTGACACATTTTTAATTCTAGTATTCAAATGTTCTCTCATATGAAACTTCTTATATAAGCCTCCTGCTTTGTACAAAACACTTTAAATATATATAAAGTAAAGCTCATATAAAACAAAACAAACCTACAACATTTCTAGGCACCCTAATGTTCAAGAGCTGATGTATTCTGAAATGCTTGATGTTTACCAACCAATTCTTGTCTGCTTTGTATTAAATTTGTGAAATTTCCATTTGATGCCAACAGTACATACAACAGAATTTGGCCAGATCAGCTGATTTGGGGGTTGCTTTGTTTTATTTGATTGGTGAGGATTCATTGAGGGTACAGAGAACCAGGTTACACTGATCGTGTTTGTTAGGTAAAGCCCCTCTTATAATTGTGTCCCACCTCCCAAGAGGTGTGTCACACACCATAACCCCCCATCCCCTCCCTTCTTCCCTCTCTTCACTCCCTCTTCCCCATCCCCCACCAGCTACTAGTCATCAGTTGTCCTTATATCAGAATTAAGTATATTGGATTCTTGCTATGCTTTACTAAGAAGAATGTGTTTCACCTCCATCCAGGTTAATACTTTTTTTGGTTTTTAAAATCAGGTTTCCACTATTATGCCACCTGTAGTAACAGAGAGGTGTTATTTAACTAAAAGTGCTGTGATTTCTCAAAGCCAAAATTAAATGTCTCTAAACTGAAAGAAATAAACTTCTGAAAGTCAATAAAAGAGCAGATAACACTTTTTAAATGAACATATTTTGTTTAACTGTGTCACCATTTTTGGACAGTTTTCTATTTAAAAACTCTCTAAGGGAAAATCTCCAGTAGCATTAAAGTTAGGGCTGAGTCGTATCTGAATTAGAGAATTTTATTTCTAGATTTTCCACCTTCCTCTACAAGGGGTTGTGAGATTACAATAAAGAGTTGTGAGATTATATTGAGTTAATAGAATCAATGTAAACACACAATTTGGATAACTAAAAACTTTTTACTATATCATTGCTTCAGCTACAGAATTTTACATATTTCCCAGCTTTTTCCAAATAATTGCTTCTATTCTCTACCTTGTCTATGTACTCATAGTCTTAAAAGAAAGCCAATAATTCATAGGGGCTATCTATAGACAATTTTTATTCTGCCAATAAACACATTTTAAGTTATATATTTTTCATATCTAATATTACTATTGAGGGTTTTTTTGGAAGATTTTAATTGTAGATGGGAAGAAAATATGAAATCAAACTGGTGAACAGTCAGCAAAATAAAATCATTAACATTACCTAATGAGATCTAAACATGGGCAATAAAGATAAAAATCACTAAAATTATTATTTTGCATTCAAATATAGGCATATATATAGTTATTGATACAAAGTTGGTTTGTAGAATAAATGTGAGGTTCTTAATCTGAATGCATTACTTTGAAATTATGTATTTTAAAAAGTATATTTTTAGATAATTTAATGATTTTATATAGTGTCATACATTAATTTAGATAAGATTTAAATCACAGCACTTTTACATTAAGTATAAAGTAAAGGCCAGGAGTGGTGGCTCCTGTCTATAATCCTAGCACTCTGGGAGGCCAAGGCAAGTGGATTGCCTGAGCTCAGGAGTTCAAGACCAACCTGAGTAAGTGTGAGACTCTGTTTCTAAAACTAGCCGGGCATTGTGACAGGCACCTGCAGTCCCTTGGGTGGCTGTGGCAAGAGGATCACTTGAACCCAAGAGTTTGAGGTTGCTGTAAACCATGATGCTATGGCACTCTACCCAAAGTGACAGAGTAAGACTCGATTAAAAAAAAAAAGATATAAAGTAAAATTTAATTTTTAACTACACCTTACTTGTAAGCAAGTTACAGAAAAAATGTAGGAAAATGAGGCTTAAAATTATATAAAGTCTTTTAAAAATTCTTAACTAGAAAACTATATAAAGTCTCCTACATATATTTCCATACATATATTAAAATAGTGATGAACTAGATACAAACAATATCATAGGGAACATATAAAATATGAATTTGTGGGAAAAAACTATAAGATCGTCATTGAGTAATACAAAATTATAATATTGTAAAGCTTGTCCCATTATACAACAAGGTGATCTCTGAAATTATAAGGTAGTGAACCATAAAAAGGAAATATTACTTCATAACCTTTGGTTAACCTGTAGCTACAGTTCCACGGGAGGTCATAAAATCTTATTCTGTGGTTGGATTTAAAAGCTGGATAATTTTATAGCCACCCATAATATCAGGGTTCAAGCTCATTGCTTTCAATGGTTGGGATAGAATTCTTTGATCATTTATATGAACAGACTACTAGTTCAAAAAGTGGGTGGTATTTTGAGTTACCTTAAAGGCTAAAAATTGGTTTCTTGGTGTCAAATGACAATGTTTATCACCTCTGTCTCCTTTCTAACATGCTTAAGATTAGTAAAGGAGAATAGGAGCTGCAGGACGCTTCCTTTGAAAGTCAGAACTTACGATGCTTATATGGAATCTTCCTATTAATTTATAGACCCACCGTGCACAGTAAGGTTACATCAGATAAAACACTGGTATCAAATGAATGCTAGAATTTCCATTTCCAGATAATTTCAACTTGAGGGATCTTCTATGTCCATGCTGAAGCTTCCCTTTTCCACCTGGTGCATCTCTACTGGGTAGTTTAGTTTGTGAGGATACTTCCTGTATCTATTGTCTCCATTAAAAATACAAATTACAATGTCATCTGTATACAAACTTTTAAGTTACTTTTTAAAATGTACTGTCCTTTCACCTTTAAACATTTTTTAATCACTATTTCCTGCCTCTGTGCCTTTCTTCATTCTGCCTCTATCACTGGAAAGCCATTCTCTGCCCCTCCCACTTAAAGGATTAGTTGTAATTCCAGTTTCTTCATGAAGTGATCTCTGATATTCTCCGATAAAAGTAGTATTAACACACTATCCCTTCCCCCTTTCCCATGTACATCTAAAATATAACATCTGTATTTCTGGTATTTATTTCTACCTTATTCTAAAAGTATGTACAAATTCTTTGAGCTTACCTTTTGCTTAGCTCTTTTTTTAGAATGTAAAAACTTGTAAATAGAAGCAGGATCCAAGTCATCCATTGTGTGTTTCACAACATGATTCTAGTCTCTTCCACATGATGTATGCTTCCTTGGACAATAATACATGCTAAGAATTACTTTGTGTTATACCTGTAATCAGTATCTTTCTATAATTCTTACCTTTCCTCTTTGAGCTGGCAATTGTTTTCCTTCTTTGGTGACTTTTGAAATATCTAGTACTCCAAAATAATAAAAAGAAAATCTCTGCAAAAAAAATACAGTCCTTAAATCCAGTATTCATATGAGAAGAAATACCACAGTAAAAACAGATAAATAAAAGAATGCTGGGCCTGTCATTATTTCAAACATAGTTTTGTGGTGTTTCTGGCTAGAGTTGAATGAAGCACCAAAAATATCATTTTGTTAACCTGCTTCTTCCATCTAGTGGCAAAAAGCAGTAAGAAACAATGTCCTAGAAAAACACTATGATCAAATGGTTCTAAATGCCATTTCAAGAAATACTGATGGTGAGAGTCCAACGGTTTAAAGTATAGTATATAATAAATAACAAAAATTAATTTTAGCAAATTAGCAGTGCACAGGTGGGATAACTCTTAAGTTACTTTAATTCACATGTTATTATCATGCTTTCACAAAGACTGCAGCTACATATGTAAAGCTACATATCACCCAAAATTAAATTGGGATTGATGTGTTTTGGCATATATAATTATGTATCTGGAACAAATTGTTGGAGAACTATTTATAATTCCATTATTTTCTCACCTATAGGCACATGGCTACGGTGCTGTTACAAGGCTTAACAGGTACAACTGAGAACCACTGAAACTGAACTATACCATTGGAATTGCCAGTTAAAATAATATTTTAATAATAGGCATGTATTTTATGACCTGAAGCACAAGGTCAGTTGGAGAGGAGAGAGAGACAAAGTTTAAAGGAGGTAGAATCAGCTGCTTTGCATTGTTGGAGCTGCTTCAAAGACATTAATAAAAAATAATATGCAATGTTCAGTATAATTGTGCATTCTCTGCACTCTCAAAGGCCACCGGCTTATCCCTAGTACATGAGGCTTTGACTGCCCTTCTAACACTTTCTGTTTGCCTCACTGCAAATGTAATTAATGTTTTAGAAGTTAAATGTGGGTTATGCAGAAGTGGAAAGAATGTTCTCCAAGATAGCAAAGTTTTCCCCTTCTCCTATGCAAATGAACCAGTTAGCCATGTGTAATGGTGACATAAATAAAAAGTTGTTAAAGTTTTTAAGTATGTTAAGACTGCAAGGGGAAATATAAGTGTTCGTGGAATCATAATTATTTCAAATTTAGTTTTTTTATTTAAAAAAGAAAAACTTGTTTGTTTGTCCTGATCTTCAAGAAGAAAAAAACCTGGCTTTAGCACTCTCAATCCCCAAAGCAATTTTGACTATAGCAAATGGTCGGTTGGTTTCTCTCATCTACCTAGTCACCTTTCCCTCTTAAAAAGGAGCAGACTAAAGAGTTTTATCTTCTGCTGTGGAAGAGTGGTGTACAGTGTTATAGAGGAGAGAGTGAAGCAAAAACAACGGGATGGAAAGACAGAAGGTACAGTACCCATGTCTCCAGGATTCTTGTGGTCAGTCTCCTCGCATCAGACAAAGGAAAGGGGGCCAACTGATTGGAAGACTGTTAGAGCCATTGCCATTATTTAGATGGGTCAGGAGGCACAAGACCCAGGAGCCTCACACTAATAGTTAAATTTATGTATACCACGGAATAAATACTATGTATTCATTAAATTTGTTTTTATTAAATCATAGCTGTGTACATTAATGTAATCATGGGGTACAATGTTCTGGTTTTATTTATAATTTGAAATAAATATTTAATAAAAATAATATGATGCAGCCATAAAAAAAGATGAAAACTTTACATATTTTATGTTTACCTCAATGGAGCTGGAACATGTTCTTCTTAGTAAAGTATCTCAAGAATGGACAAAAAGTATCCAATGTACTCAATACTGTTATGAAACCAATATATAACCACTTACACATTCATATGAATGATAAAATATAAATATAGTCCAGCAAGAAGGAAGGGAGAAGGGAAGGGCAAAGGGAGGGTGAGTGGAGGGAGATTATTTGGTGGGATCTCACGTACTGTGCGTAATGCAAGGGTACATTTCAAAACAACTAAGAGTACACTATAAGTGTCTTACCACAAAAAATAACTAAGTGAAGTGATTGTTAATCACTTTGATTTAAGCATTCCACATTGTATATCGAATTATCACATTGTTCCCCATAAATGTATATAGTTATGATTTAATAAAAATTAAGTTATAAAATAAAAATAAAGTATAACTTGAAAATAAATAAATCAATAAATAAAAGTTTACCTTCCATTTGATCCCACAATCTCATTACTAGGTATCTACCCAGAAGAACAAAAATTATGTTACCATGAAGACTTTTGTACCAGAATGTTTATTGCAGCCTAATTCATAATTACCAAGTCATGGAAGCAACCCAAATGCCCATCAACTCATGAAAATGGATCAACAAATTGTGATATATGTATACCATGGAATACTATGCAGTCATAAAAAGATGGAGACTTTACATTTTTTATGTTTACATGAATGGAGTTGGAACACATTCTTCTTAGAGAGCATCCCAAGAATTGGGAAAAAAAATCCAATGTACTCAATACTATTATGAAGCAACATATAACCACTTACACGCTAATACAAATGATAAAGCTCAAATATAGTCTAGGAAGAGGGAGGGGAGATGAAGAAGAGGGAAAAAGGGGAGGGCAATTGGTGAGAAGAGTGAGGGCATTTGGTGGGATCTCACCTAATACGCACGATGCAAGGGTATATTTCAAAGTAACTGAGAGTAAATTTTAAATGTCTTACTATAAAAAATAAGTGAGGTGATGGTGATGTTAATCAGTTTGATTTAAGCATTCCATATTGTGTATCAAATCATCACATTGTACCCCATAAATCCATGGTTATGATTTTAATATAAATTAAATTTATTTCAAATTATATATAAAACCAGCACATTGTACCCCATGATTACATTAATGTACACAGCTATGATTTAATAAAAACAAAATTAAATTTAAAGGGGGGGGAGGAAGGGAATGAGAATAAAGCCTTTTTTTAATGAAAATTCATGATCTAAATAAAATCCTAATGTGAAAAAAGCTCTTGATAAAAATCAGCCTGGGAAAAGATTTTATGAAGAAGACTACCTTGGCAACTGCAGCAACACCAAAACAAATAAATCAAGCTAAAAAGCTTCTCACAGCTGAGGGTACCACAACTAAAGCAAATAGACAGACTTCAGAATAGGACAAGATATTTTCATGCTATAAATCTGACAAAGGGCTGATAACCAGAATCTATAGAGAACTCAAAGTAATCAACAAGAAAAGAGCAAACAGCAGCATTGATAAGTGGCCAAGAGACTTGAACAGAAACATCTCTGAAGAAGACAGGTGAACAGCCAATAAACATATGAAAATTTTTCAATGTCCCTAATCATCCGAGAAATGCAAATCAAAACCACTCAGAGATGTCACCTAACTCCAATGAGATTAGTCCACGTCACAAAATCCCAAAGCTGCATAAGCTGGTGTAGATGTGGATAGAAGGGAACATTTTTGCACTGCTGGTGGGATTGCAAACTAATACAGTCTTTTTGGAAAGAAGTATGGGGCATTCTCAAAAAACAGTTATACTGGGTTATACCTGACTTTTAGTTTTTTGCGAATACCCCATACTTCTTTCCAAAAGGGAGAGGAGGAGAGAGGGGAGGATGTGTGGAGGGAGGGTAATTGGTGGGACCACACCTACCGTGCATCTTACAAGGGTACATGTGAAACTTACTAGGGGTAGAAAATAAATGTCTTAACACAATAACCAAGAAAATGCTGTGAAGGCTATGTTAACCAGGTTGATGAAAATATTTCAAATTGTATATAAAACCAGTATATTGTACTCCATGATTGCATTAATGTACACAGCTATGATTGAATAGAAAAAAACAAACAAACAAACAAGCAAAAACTAAAAGTCAATCTTCCATTTGATCCCACAATCCCAATGCAAGGTATCTATCCTGAAGAAAAAAATCATCTTATCACAAGGAGATACACAAGAGAAATCCTGCAGCTGAAGAAGTCATTCAGTGAAATAAAGAATACAAGAAAGAAGTTTAATAACATACTGATGAAGCCAAAGAATCTCTGAACGTGAAGACAGATTGTTTGAAATTACCTAGTTAGACTGAAAGAAAGAGCAAAGGAAAGAAAGGAAGGGAGGGAGGGAGAGAAGGAAGGAAGGAAAGAAAGCCAGTCTACAAGACTTATGGAACACTATTAAGCAAGTAAATATTCATATTATGTGCATTACAGAAGGAGAATAGATGATAAAATAGCATAGAAAACTTATTTTATGAAATAATAGTTGAAAACTTCCAAAGTCTCAGAAGAGATATGAACATTCAGATCCAGAAAGCTTAAAGTCTTCAAATAGATTCTGAGTGGTTCTAGTATAGAACCAGGGTGAGGAACCACAGGAAAGAAGAGGTGACATGAAGGAGCTAAGGAAATTTCATTCCAAAGTATGATTCCTTGGTATAAAGAATATTTTGAATTAAGGCCACTCATGATCAGAAAGCACTGGCCTCTCCTCTATAAAACCTGAGTAACCTGATTTAGAATCAGAAGGAGCTGCTGACTTCCTTATTGTATACTAGTAGACCTGGCCCTAAGGTCATTTGAGGCACTAGATCTGTCTCTCAGGTTAATCTACAACTCAATCTGTTTCCACCTATCTATGCACATCACCCTAGCAACCACTTGCTGCATGTATACTTTCCACATTCTCCCCCCCTTCCTTCTAAAAGGCATCTTGAAAAGTCTCTGACCATCACTGAGACTTTGGGTAATCTTCCTGTGATTTCCCCCATGCACATGGTCTTTGGAAATAAACATTTCTCTTATTAATCTACCATGATTGTGAGTTGATCTTTCCGTGAACCAACCAAAGGAAAAACAGGTTTCAGGGTGATAGCTACACCAGGTACAAGGAAAGACTACTGCAGAAGAAAAGGAGAATAGAGTCTGACCAGGTGTCAGCTCAGCTCCCACACAGTTGCAAAGGCTTTTATTAGCCTCATCAGTATAGCTGGAATGGGGCAATGAGCCCGGAGTACAACCTAGGACTCTTCTCTAGTGAGGCTCAGGATTATGGGTGTATCCTTAGGGTCAGGAAATGGGTCCAGGAACTCTGGTCTTGAGGCACTCCAAGAATCTGGGGAGGGGATTGCTGGTTTCTGACCTGATTTCCTAAATGGCTGCACTCCTGTCACGGGTTATGAGAATTCCTTTCCTATAGATTCAACACAAAAAGGTACTCTCCAAAGCACATAAAATCAAATGATCAGATATCAAAGACACAGAAAGAATTCCAAAAACAGCAAGAGAACAAGTCAAAGAAAATGTTGCTAGTCTGAATTAGATGATATATTAAAAGTGCTGGAAAAAAAAAAAAAAAGCCAGTCCATCATATTCAACAAAGCCATGCTTCAGAAATAAGAGAAAAAAAAAACTTTTCTAGACTCGGAAAAAATTTATTACCACAAGACCATCTAGTCTTAAAAGAAATGGTAAAAGAAGTCTTACGTCTGGAAGCAAAAAGATAATATTCACCATCATGAAAATATGCAAAAGTATAAAACACTGGTAGGGCACATACACAAAGGACAAAAAGAACAGAATCAAACCTTATTACCACAGAACATCACCAAATTGCAATTACAGACAATGAAAGAAAGAAAGGAACAAAGAATACACACACAAAAAAAAAATTTCAGGAAAAAAAACACTAACAAAATTACAGGATTAAGTACTCACTTATCTATAATAGTCTTAAATTTAAAAGAATTAAAATCCCAACTTTTTTGTTTGTTTGTTTTTTTGAGACAGAGCCTCAAGCTATCACCCTGGGTAGAGTGCCATAGCACCACAGCTCACAGCAACCTCCAACTCCTGGGCTTAAGCAATTCTCTTGCCTCAGCCTCCTGAGTAGCTGGGACTGCAGGTGCCCACCACAACACCTCAGCTATTTTTTGGTTATAGTTGTCATTGTTGTTTGGCAGGCCTTGGCTGGATTTGAACCCGCCCGCTCTGGTGTGTGTGGCTGGTGCCTTAGCAGCTTGAGCTACAGGTGCCAACCCAAATTCCCAACTTTTATTCAACCTAGTGTTGCAAGTCCTAGCCACAGTAATCAGGCAAGAAATTAAGTGTTTTGAAATTGAGAAAGAAAAGGTCAAATGATCTTATACCTAGAAAGCCCCCGAAATTCCACTAAGACACTCCTGGAACTGCTAAGTAAATTCAGCAAAGTCTCAGCTTATAATGTACACAAATTATTAGTATTCCTATGCACCAATAACAGTCAAGCTGAGAGTCAAATCAAAGACTCAAAACCACGGACCATACAGGTAGCTACAGAGAAAATAAAACACCTCGGAATATAACTTAACCAAGAAGGTGAAAGATCTCTACAAAGAGAAGTTTGGAATGCTAAGGAAAGATCACAGATGATACAAACAGATGGCACTGTTGTTTTGTCGCAGTTCTTAGTGGGAATGATTTCAACTTTTCCCCATTCAGTTTGATATTGGCTGTGAATTTGCCATATATGACTATTTTAATTTTGAGATATCTACCTTCTATGCCTAGTTTGTTGAGGTTTCTTACCATGAAAGTGTGCAGAATTTTGTCAGATACTTTTTCTGCATTTATCAACACAATTATATGATCTTTGTTTTTGCTTCTGTTTATGGGGTGAATCACATTTATGAACTTACTTATGTTGGACTATCCTCGTATCCCTGTAATGAAGCTGACTTGGTCTTGGTGAATTTTTTTTTTCCCAATGTGCCTTTGATTCCATTTGCTAGTATTTTACTGAGAATTTTTCATCTATATTCATAAGAAATATTGGTCTGTATTTTTATTTGTGAGTCCTTCCCTAGCTTTGGTATCAGAGCGATACTGGCTTCATAGAATCAGTTGGGGGAAGATTCCCTCTTTCTTGATGTTATGGAATAATTTTTGAAGTATGGATACTAACTCCTCTTTGTAGGTCTGATAAAATTTGTCATGAGTCCCTCTAGTATTAGGCAGTTTGTTGTTGTTGTTGTTGTTGGAAGATTTTTGATTGCTGCTTCAATCCCATTGCTTATAATTGGTCTGTTCAGGAGTTCTATTTCTTTCCGACTGAGTTTTGGGAGGTTGTATGTTTTCAGGAATTTAGCTATTTCTTCTATGCTTTTGAGTGTATGTGCATAGAGATTTTCATCATACCTACAGATGATATTTTGTATTTCTGTGGTATCAGCTATAATATTTCATTTCTTTTCATTTCTTATTGAACTGATTTTTGTTCTTTCTCTTCTATTCCTAGTAAATCTAGCAGCAGATCTATGGATTTTGTCTTTAAAAAAAAAAAACTTTTTGGTTTTTTGACCTTCTATATGATTTTCTTATTTTCAATTTCATTTAGTTCTGCTCTGACTTCAGTTATTTCTTTTATTCTGCTGGCTTTGGATTTGCTTTGCTCTTCCTTTTCTAGTTCATAAAACATGTCTTTAGATTGTTAAATTGTGATTTTTATTCCTGTCTTTTGATGTAGACATTTAAACCTATGAATTTGCCCTTTAGGACTACTTTTGCTTAACCTCATAGATTTTGAGAGTTTGTGATCCCTTTGTCATTCAGTTTGAGGAATATTTTGATTTCCATCTCAATTTCATTGTTGATCCAATTCATTCAGCAGCAGATTGATTTCTATGACTATGTGTAGAATTGAGTGTTTCTCTTGGAGTTTATTTCTAGTTTTATTTCACTGTGATTTGTGAAGACATATTATATGAATTCAATATGGATTTGCCATATCATTCTAAAGTGATTGGCTATCATAGGGACAGGTATTGACCAAAATTTTCTTACAACAGATAGTTAAATTTTATGAAGAACAGAATCAGCAATGTGAATTATTAAAAGAAATTTTCTATAGGAATGCAGCATTTCTGTGTGATATCACATCAAATCAAAACAACTTGGATATCTATTTGCAAGTAAAACTAAGTCTGTCTATGATAAATGGCCAAAAATCCAAGTATATTGAAAAAAATCTGTCTTTTTTCAAAATGCTTCTTAAAAAGAAAATTTCAAATGAACATTTTTTCCAGTTAGCAAAGCTCAAGTATGAGCAGGATGATATAAACAAATCTATTCAAGAATACGCCACTGTTAAAGACCTATCAATTGTAGAATACAATAAAAGGTTCACTGACTTTGAGAATCAAGATAACACACTCAAATTAGTGTGTGTATCACAAAGGCACCAAAAGAACTGCAGATGGGATTGGGCTCACAGTAGATGTCATTTAAAGTCATTGTTTGATGCAAAGACAGATCAAATTAAATTATGGAAAAATGCAGTAGAATACCTACGTCTTTGGCAACATGCCTGAAAAATACTTTTTTGCTTTCGACCACTTATTGCTGCAAATCTCTATCCGTCTACCTAACCCAAATCAAGATACCCATAAGGTCACAAATAATTGATATCTATCTAGAGGATGAACTGAAACTGTGGACTTCCATGATGCAACCAAATATCCAAATGCTTCATGACAAAAAGAAGACACAACAAAGTCATTCAAAGGATATATCAGCTCCAGACAATGAGCTGAGAACTTCCCAGTGAGTGGTTCTCCATTCCTACCTATGATCTCCTGGACACCCTTTCAGAATATAACTTCCTAGGAAGTTCCTAGAAGTGAATGTTATCAGTAAATTCCTGAAACAAGACCCCTCAGACAAAGAACCTCTTCACCTACCTATTGTCCAAGAGCCACCCATCAAAGGTCTAATTTTGTGGGTGGAGGGAGGTTTTAGTCCCTGATTTTTAAGAACTCACTTACTATTTGGGGAAATAAACTTTGAATTGTCAAGCATTACAGATATTTTTTGCACACTTTTTTACTTTGTTTTTGTTACAAGAATGTGTATGATTGTTATATGTCCTAGTATAACCATGTTTGCTTTTATAGCTTCTAAGTTTCATGTCATTTTTGGAAAGATAT
>CAUYPK010148144.1:0-25135 GCA_963574355.1 Loris lydekkerianus
CAGAGCGAAGGGGTTTGGGTCGCCTGGACCTGACAGAGCCATGGGGATCGGTGCTCAGGTCCCTGAGACAGCCATGGGGATCGGTGCTCAGGTCCCTGACACAGCCATGGGGATCGGTGCTCAGGTCCCTGACACAGCCAGGGGATCGGTGCTCAGGTCCCTGACACAGCCAGGGGATCGGTGCTCAGGTCCCTGACACAGCCATGGGGATCAGTGCTCAGGTCCCTTTCGGGTGATGTTGTGGATCATGCTGTGCAGTAAGACACCCAGGCCCCGGAGGACACAGCTGAAGAACAAGGGACCACAGACTGAGTAGAGAAGAGGGGAGAGCATTGCCATCCTCAGGAGGTGAAGTAGCCCTCAGATCAGCTGAGGGGGACCTACAGTTTGTCCAACGAGTCTTTCTTAAGAGACCAGAAGGAAGAGAAATACTGGAAACCATCTCAACAATGAAGTACAAGAAAATCTTCTCCCCAAATGTATATCAAGGGGTGGAATTGACAGGTGCGAGGGCTGGTCTCTGGTGGCTCTGGCAATGTGCCACCGGATTCCACATTAAGGAGGGACTCATTGCCCAGCCCCTGGGAGCACTGTTGGCAGACATCTTTAGCTGTGAGCTCCTTTAAGGGTTGCCTTGGTAGCAAAGAGCTTCCTCAGTGACGCACACACTCTTCCTGGACCAATGCCCCATGTTGACAGGTGTACAAAGGTCTAGATATTCAGTCTCAGCAGGACAAGTCTCTTGAACCCTATATGCTCCTTTGGGGCTGCCTGCAGCTTTTGCAGAGCTGCATCGAAGTTCTACTTTCCTTCCCCTGAACCCTGCTATCCCATCCGTTGACAGCTGTGGAGGCTTAATAAATATCCTAGGCCCCAAATTCCTTCTCAGTACCTGCTTCCAGAGACCCTAATCTGTAATGCACACTCAAATTAGGATAATTTGAAGAGGGTTTAATTAAGGGACTATTTACAAAGTGTTAACAAGATAAAAGGCAGCCACAGAGAATGTGCCTTAACCTAGGGACAGAAACAGGGAGCTGTCGTCACACACTGGCCCACAGGGAAGAAAGGAGGGACAGAAACAGGGAGCTGTCCCCACACACTGACCCACAGGGAAGAAAGGAGGGAGTGGTTTTAGGAACCAGAGAAACAGAGTCATTATGGAAAAAGACATGAGAGGGGGTGGTACCTGTGGCTCAAAGGAGTAGGGCGCCGGCCCCACATAGCGGAGGTGGTGGGTTCAAACCCAGCCCCGGCCAAAAACCGCAAAAAAAAAAAAAAAAAGCACGAGAGGAGAAGGGCTGCTAAGTGGAGGGACTCAGGCTGACCCAGGTGACCCTAAAAAGTGAGAGTATTGGGGAAATATAATTGGAAACAAAATTTCCCAACACAGAAAACCTCGCCACAAAGATAGTAGTGAAAGAAAATAGTTTTATTCCTGAATAAGCATTGAACTAGAATATTGCGCAAATCACTAAGAAAAGTCTGCTAAGAGATGGCAAAGAAAAAAATCTCATTCTTTCATATGATCCCAAATGTCCAATCCATTCGATACAGGTTTTCAAGTAACTGGTCCTCAGTTAAGAGGACTTTGATAGCACCATGTATCACACATAGGTCACCCTCCACTTACCTGATAATTGGGGCGACTATCTGTGTTAGCTAATTGACTATTATCCAGAGGAATAATAAATTTCTTACATCTTGACGGCAGGAGGTAGTTTTGCAGCTTGGGACACAGTGACCACTGAAGTTAGGTTTTTACTTTCCCACAGAAACTGGGAGATAGAGGTGATCTTGTTTCTATTTCAAGAAGATGGCTCACAGGTCCTTGAAATGTCACATTATTCCTGGGCGACAATGTTGGCAAGAGGCTTATTTAGCTTCTATAAAGATTTAAAAACATTTCAAAGAGACATAAAAATAATTTACCATGACATGTTTTCTAAAGTATACGCTCTAAGAAAAGAGAAGGGCAGAAGTCTCTTCCCCTATTTTCAACAGGAAAAAATAAACCTCTTAATTTGTACTTGTCCTTAAAAGAGTCAGTGGGGAGGGTGGGAGTGGTGCCTGTAGCTCAAAGGAGCAGGGCGCTGGACCCATAGACCAGAGGTGGTGGGTTCAAACTTGGCCCCAGCCAAAAACGGCAAAAAAAAAAAAAAAAAAAAGACTCAGCGGAATAAATACAGATTTGTGTTCGTCCTTCCTTCCAGTCTCCTGCCAGAATTCCCCATTGGCTATACCTAAGCAGATGGCGGAAGGCAAGGCTACAAGGGAGGTCCGGACGGTACAGTCTCCTGGGGCCAGCTGCAGAGTACAGCCAGGTGGAGAACAGACCCACAAACAGAAAATGTCTGGTACCTAAGGGAGCAGAAAAGACAAGGAAGGAGAAAGTTTCAGAAGGAGTGAATGAAAAGGTCAAGTGCTACCAAGAAATCAAGTGAGACGAGATTTGAAAAGATCACCCACTGGATTTAACACAAAGATTTATCCATCCTGGACCTGAACAACGTCAGTGAAGGAGTCAGAGTAGCAAGCAGAGTGCATTAGATTGAGTAGTGGACAGAATGCCAGGAACTAGACATGAATGGAAATGACCCCTCCAACGCGATTGTGGGGAGAAGTGGGGGAGTTGTACAGATGATATTTACTCTAATTTGCAGAGTAGAAAAAAAAAACTTTTTAAGATAGGAGGTATGAACATGTTTAATCACAATTAAAATTGCTGTGTTATGCATTAAAGAGACACCCAAAAGCTTTAAATAACTGATGAATGGGGAACAGAAGGAAGAAAGGTATTGCTGATCAGTCTTCTGCTGAGGCCAGAGGAAGAAGCTGGATCCAGGGCACATAATATTTAGGGGTTAAAACATGGGCTCAAGAAGGTCAATGCTTGCATTCCTCACAGATGAGTTGTGTAGTCTTGAACAGAACAAACTTGCTAAGCCACAATTTTCTCATCTTTAGAAAAGCTAAATCATCCTTATAAAATGTTTTGCACAGGGGCTGACACCTACTAAGTATTTGATGAATGGTGTTTACAGTTCTTGGCGCTGGTGGAGGGCTAACCAGAAGGAGGAGGAGGAACCACCCCTTTTTTTTAAGAATAGGAAAACCCAAAGGGACAATAGGTGCCTTCTAAGAAACAAGGGTGGAGGACAACTTTGAGGAAGCTGATGTTATTTTATTTCTGAGAAATAGTGTGCGAGCAGGTAGATGACGTGGGGATAGGTGGATTAAAGAAAGTGATTCGAGTTTTATGGCATGGCGAGAGCAGGTTAGGGAAAGGACTGGGTTGCCAGACACAGTGGAAAGCTCATGGAAATGGAAGACCATGTATTTCTAAGTATATAATACCTTATTAACTGGTCACAACTCATCTGTGATCTTGTTAAGCACAATGGGAAATGAATCATTTACTGAAAATGTGCCCTGGGTTCAGTCCCCAGTGCCCTGATAGGTAAGGTAAAAATTAAGTCACACAAATTACATAGTCTTCACTTTTCAAAATAAAGCAATTTTATGGACTATTGCTTTTGAAACTAAACGGGAAGATGAAACTAGAATGAATGCCTGTCTATTAAGGCTATTGAATAACATACTATGTAATGTTCTTGGCTCCAATTTTGGAAGACAGGAAAACATTCCCGTGGGATTAATAATCATGATGAAGTTAAACAGTAGGGAAGAAGAAAATGCAGCTGAAGGGGATGCTATAGTCAGGAAAAAAACAAAACCAAATCATTTTTTCCATGAAACCTTGAGCAAGAAAAAGGGATGGAAGAAGAAAATGTTAACCATTAGCTCTTTAAAACATTTCTACAGGGATTAGAAAAAAATATGGTCCAGTGTGTGGATTCCTGGTATCTTGACAACATAGGAAAAGGTTAGCATTTAGGGATGGGTGGTTAACAGACCTGTTAACTGCCTCTGTCAATATCAGATGTCTCAAACAGCCTTTGGCAAAGACAAGTGAAACATCAGTTCATGGTTGACTTCTCTGAAGAGTGTCTGCCTGAAAGGCTGACATTCCATGCTATTGATTTGTTTTGTGGATAAAAGTTTTTGTTTTTGTTTTTGATCCATCCCTAAGCTTTATTTAAAATATAACTGATAAGTAAAAATTCTGTGTATTTATAGTATACATGTTTTGTTACATGGTTACATTGTGAAATTATTAGGGCAAGCGAATTGACATGTCCGTCGCCTCATACTTACCCTTTTGCGGGGTAAGAATATTTAATATCTATTCTCTTCGCAATTTTTAAGTATATAATACCTTATTAACTGATCACCATAATTGCACAAAAAATTTCCATAAATTATTCATCTAGTCTAATGGAAACCTTATATCCTTTGACCAACATCTCCCCATTCCCTGCCACCAAGACCCTGGAGATAACCATTCATGGGCGTTCTCTGCTCCCATGAATTTGACACTTTTTAGATTCTACGTATAAGTGAGATCATGTATTTGTCATTCTGTGCTGCTAATTTCACTTAAAATAATGTCCTCTAAATTTACTCATGTTGGTGCCAATGACAGCATCTCTTCCTTTTCTAAGGCTGAATAGCATTTCATTGTGTATAGAATAGTATTCCTTTATAATATTGTAGGATAATCTGTACTTAAATCTGTGTGTGTGCATGCACAAGCATATTTTCCTTATCCATGTATCCATTGATGAACACTTTGATTCCATCTCTCGGCTATTGTGAATAATGCTACAATGAAAACAGGAGTGAAAATATCTCATTGACATAATGATTTCAGTAGTGGGATGGCTGCATATTATGGTACTCCTTCCTTCCTTCCTTCCTTCCTTCCTTCCTTCCTTCCTTCCTTCCTTCCCCCATCTCTCCCTCCCTCCCTCCTTCCTTCTCTCTCTCCCTTTTTCTCTTTTCCCTTCCCTTCCCTTCCCTTTCCTTCCTCCCCTCCCCTCCCCTCCCCTCCCCTTCCCTTTTCTTCCCTTCCCTACCCTTCCCTTCCTTCCTTCCTTTCTTCTGAGACAGAATCTCATTCTGTCACCCTGGGTAGAGTACCACAACGTCATAGCTCACAGCAACTTCAAACTCTCGAGCTCAATTGATCCTCTTGCCTCAGCTTCCTGAGCAACTGGGATTACAGGCACCTGCCACGATGCTGGATAGTTTTTCTATTTTTTTAGTAAAGACAGAGTCTCATTCTTGCTCAGGCTGGTCTGGCACTCCTGAGCTCAAGAAATCTACCTGCCTCTGCCTCCCGAAGTGCTAGATACATACGTGAGTCACTGCACCTGGCAATATTATGGTATCTGTATATTTAATTTTTTTCAGGAACTTCCATACCATTTCCCACAATGGCTGTACTAATTTATATTCCCATCAACAATACAGGTGTTTCCTTCTCTCCACACCTTTGCCAACACTTTTACTTTTCATTGTTTTTGTTAATGGTCATTCTAGCAGGTATGAGTGATACCTGATTATAACTTTCACTTGCATTTTGCTGATGATTAGTGATGTTGAACATTTTCTCATATATCCTCTTCTTTTGAAAAATGTCTGTGCAGTTTTTTGCCCACTTCAATTGGTTCGTTTCCTTGCTCTTGCGTTGTTTTAGTTTTTCACATATTTTGGATATTAACCTCTCTCAAATATAGGGCTTGCAAATATGTTCTCCCATTCAATAGGTTGTCTTTTCACTCTATTTCCTTGATAGTGCAGAAGATTTTCAGTTTTATATAATCTCAGAATTCTATTTTTTGCTTTTAGTGCCTATAGATTTGTAAAGTGTGATCCGGCTTTGGGGAGGGATGACATGTGTAAAGTAAAACCATCCTTCCTGCCCTCTCCACGCGTCTTTTCTTATTTCTGTGTTACGACCCTGGCTTTAATCTCTCACATAGATTTCTTAGCTTCTGTGGAGCAGTCAGGAGTCCTGTCTGCCTTCTTGCTATTATCTCGTTACTACTGGGTGACGAGAAAGCCAAGCACTTCAGCAAACACCGATGTTAAAGGCAAAGACATTGTGCAATCATCAAACTTTAAAAGGCCAACTTATCCGGCCCTGAGGAAAGATATTATTTGTTGAATTTCATGATTCACTCCTCTTTCCTAAAAGCACTGTGAAAAAACACATGTATGCTTCAATTAGTAATTTAAGCTGAATTTTTGGCTTTTAGAAAGTTTTATCAAAGCACTTGAGATCAATGGAGATGTTTCAGGACAAGGTGAGGCATAAGTGCTCGGGCAGATGAGTAATGTGGAGCTTCTTCAAGCATTTATTCAATATTTATTAGAAGATAAGCATGACGGAAAGGTAAGGAGAAAACTTCTGGAGGTGGCTTAATCTCCACTCTCAGTGGCTGTTCCATCCCAGCAGCCATGCAGCCCTGCCTTCTGACACCCATCCTGTCCAGCATAGTCAAAAAGCCAGCAAATTACCCAGACCACACTTTTGGAAAAGGTCTGCCCTATAGGGCTGTCACCCTTAGCCTCTATCCAATCACATATTCCTCTCCCTGAGAGGAGCTGGGTTAATACAGTTTTAAAAGGATATATTTCTTGTGATTTTTAAAAGTATGCTTTATAGATTATATTGAGGCTTGAAGGGACTGGCTGCCTGGCCTGACCTTTAATCCAACTCAATTTGGGAACAATGGCAAGTGAATTATCAATAAAAACCAATACCTTACAACATCAATTTTCACATTCTTCTAGATAATCAATAGCAGGATGGCTCCATGCCATTCCAAGCTGTAATTCTCAAAGGAACACGTAGACCCACAAACGCGCGCGCGCGCACACACACACACACACACACACACACACATACACACACACACACACACGTATACACACCCCCCCCCATCATCAGAATGTTTAGTGAAACACATAATTAAGGAATATGGCAATTTAAAGGGAGACTATCAAAGTAAACTGATTTATTACTTTGATATCAATTCCTTCACTTAGAAATTTTATTATACCTCAAGTCATCTTATCAAATTTTTGTAGGAGTAATAAGGTTTCTTTTTTTTTTTTTTTTTTTGCTTTGCCTAATTCTCACCTAACACTTATACCAAGTCACAAGAGCATAGTAAAATCGGGGCTGTGTAATTGTGCCTGTTTGGGTAGAAGGTGTTTGAGAAGGGAAGAGGGTATGTTTTCCTTTTTAGTTTTTCTTTCAGAACTGAGCTGCCCACTCACTCCTGAATAAGAGAATGTGGGGGGAAGAGGCATATTTTTACTTGGGAAGACTGTGTTCTCTTTAATGTGCAGGCTATTTCAATGGAAATGATGCCTTGGAAAGAACAATTGTTCTTTATAAAGAAGGCTCTCTTCAGTGGCAAGACTTGTCTAAAATTCCTAAAATGTTATTTTTGCTTTAGAACATTTTTCTGAGTTTCCAGCTGTCCCTTTTTCAGGTCACCTACTAGAAAGGGACGGTGGTGGTTTGGGATGACTTGTCAAGGCTACTCAGAGCCCTGGACAGGGCTGTCCCCCATTTGAAAACTCCCTCTCAGTCCTGTGTCATGAGTTTGTCTTCTTCCTCTTTATTTCACCAGCTACTCAGAACATCACACTGTGTGGGCTGTGGAGGTCACCTCTCTTCTGCTGGGTCTCCATGTTTTTACTAACTCCTCCCCCCCTTTAAGGAACAAATACCTTTGTGATTGGTAAGATTAGAGAAAGTTTGCTGGTGAATGAAATCACTTTGCATTAAAAAGTACAAGCTGTGTGCCAAGGGCTCTAACAGCAGGTACAATTTTTTAATTTTTCAATTACTACTTTAAGAACTTCACATATGTTGACTCAATTAAGTCTCATAGCCTTCCTCGGGAGGTGCTATTGTCCTCTCCATTTTTAGATTAGGAGAGGGAGACACAGAGGAGTTGGTAACTCACCTGAAATCAGTTGATCAGCAGAGCTGGGATTCAAACCATGCAGTCAGCTCTGGAGCCTGGGCAGGTCAGTGTTGTGCTGGGCTCTGCTTTACTGTCCTGCTCATACCTTCTCCACGGTGTGAGCAAACCTGGGCCATACCTGCCTCCTTGGCCAGCGGTGCCATTTCTTCCTCTTCTACTCTAAAATGTCCTGTGCATATCAGATTCCCTGGAGGTCTAGGCATTTGTCTTCCTCTTTTCATTCTTCATTTCTAACAATTTACTTATTTATATTGATTCTATAAGTTAGATTCTTTGGGAGAAGACTCTTTCTATTGGACTTAGAACGTAAGAGATGTGTTTTAATTCAACTTTTGCCAGAACACTGTTGGAATCTCAGACCCTTGTCTAAGTAACAGATTTTTGGTCCCCCCTCAGCTTTATACCTCACTTAGTGCTGCCTTGGAATTTTACTAGAGAATATAGGGGTGAATGGCACATAAGACTTCCTTGGACCACCATATAGGACTATTCCTTGGTCCTAAAACTAGAATCCTTTTAAGAACACAATACTCTATCCTAAGTATCCACAATACTTACAATCCTAACATTGTAAGCCTATGTTGGATTTGAATTGTAGATACTGAAGTCACTAGCTTTATGTGCAGTTATTAATAAATGGGGATTTAAATTTATTTAATGTTTGTGCATCTTAGCGGAGATTTCAATTCTCAAACATGGTTGGGAATTTTTGTATTGGGGCAGCTATTTATACTGATAAGGGTTCTTTAAGTCGCAAGCAATTCAGACTGACTAAAGTAAGCTCAGAGGTGACATTATTAATGACAGGAACTACTGTATACCTGACCCAGTGACCAGCCATCAGGAACCAAGTTTGTTTATCAGTTTATTATTTCTTCTTTCTCTATCATGGACTATATATAGGCTTCTTTTTCCTAATCTGCTACATTCTTTTCTCTTCATATATATACAGCTAATGGTTTCTTTTGCTTACCCTCAGATTTTTTTTGTCTCCACATTGGAAAACATATGACTATTTAATGCCAACATCTCTCTCTCTCTCTCTTTCTCACACCCCCCCAACTTGCACACATCATGATCTCACTACTGTAGTTTCTACAAATAATTGAGTGTTTTTTATCTTTTTACCAAGCCCAAATTTCTAGGATAAAAATATATCAAAATTATCTTTTCAAGTAAAGTAATAGGTACTATTACTCATCCTATGAATGAAATTCCCTTGAATTGTTTAAGCAGGGAGTCCAAGGAGGAGGCTGTGGTCCTACAGTGCAGTTTCAGAAGGTGTTATATAATAGAAAAGTCCAGAAAATGTGTCACAATCATGTTTTTTTACTTACAAGACTGTTTTAAGATTAAAATGAAAATGCTGGCTGGGCACCTGTAGCTCAAGAGGCTAAGGCACCAGCCACACCAGAGCTGGCAGGTTCGAATCCAGCCCAGCCCACCAAACAACAATGACAACTATAACGAAAAACAGCCGGGTGTTGAGGCAGGCACCTGTAGTCCCAGCCACTTGGGAGGCTGAGGGAAGAGAATCTCTTGAGCCCAAGAGTTAGAGGTTGCTGTGAGCTGTGATGGCACGGCACTCTACCCAGGGCGACAGCTTGAGACTCTGTCTCAAAAAATAAATAAATAATAAAATGAAAATGTTAGGGTAAAGCAAAATGAAGATGTCCTATGAAATTCCTGTGCATAAGAAAAAAGGGTCCTTTATGGATATATTCAATAACTTTTTATGGCATAACAAATTATTCCAAAATTCAGTGGCTTAAAATTATAATGTTGATTACCTTATAAATTCATTCTCTAAGTCAGGAAGGCAGGTGTGGCTTAGCTGAGTCTTCTGCAACATAGCCTCTCAAAGGAGACCCCAGGCTGCAATCAAAGGGACAGGTGGGGAAGGAGCCACTCCCAGCCTCACTTGTGTGGCTGTGTGGCAGGGTTGAGCTGCTCCCAGGATGTCGGACTGGGGGCCTCATTTCCAGCCTTTGTCTGGAGGCTTCCCTCAGTTCCGTGTCATGTGGGCCTCTGTGTCACATCTAACAGCTGGCTTCATCAAGGTGAACACACCGGAGGGCAGAAGAGGGAGAGGGCAAGAGAGAGTCACAGCCTGTAAGAGTCTTGAAGATTTCGTCTATCCCTTTTGCCCACTATGCTATTCATGAGAAGAGAGGTACCAGGTGTTTCCCACCTTCAAGGGCAGGGCCCTATACAGGTGGGATCATGGAAAGACATTTTGGAAGGTTCCAGTTTACCCTCAGGCCCCTAATGTTTGACATCCCTCCCACATGCAAATGTATTCTGAAACTCCCCCAGAGTCTAGTCCCATAATAAGGGGAAGCCATGGTGTAGGCCTCTTACTCTTTGAATTGGATAGTTGTGTTTTAGAAGAGAAATTTTTAGAAGAGAAATTCCTCATCTTCCTAGAATGGAGAAATTACTCTACAATATCACTTACAAGCAGAGAAATTAACACTCATAAACCGGGCACGTTGGCCAAAGAAGACTAAAATAAGACTAATATTGCCAGCCTCCCTTTACGTCTTTCCTTTATTTGCTGATCAAAGAAAACCCAACTCTTTCACATTTTTAGTCCGCATTTTAGAAGCTAAAACACACACCAATAGAAGATTAGCTGTAAAGTGAAAGAAACGGTGCTTTCTACTACTCAATGGAGTATCAGAATTTCCTATCCGGAATTTCTGCTTTTAGTACTGCATTTTTGGTCAGCCCTGGACAATACCCATCGCGCCACTGGTGATACTGGTAAGATGTAATATGAAGGAAAAATTGGGCCAACTATGAGGCCATATATTTTAAGTGCCACAGAAGTTAGTTACGTGGACAGTATGCCATAAACTAAGGAATTAGAAACTCAGTGACAGATAGGATGGCTTGGGAAGGCTTTGGAAAAATGGGAATGCAAACGAAGATCGAAAAATAAGTCAAAATTTAGTGAAGAAGATGGAGTGATATTACAGACAGCTGGAGTTCAAGGTGAAACAGAGAAAGAGTTTTGAGTTTTGGAGGAAAATTTCCATAGGGCTGTCAGGATATAAACTACACAACTGGACAGTAAATAACATCTATTGATAATGATTTTTCAATAAGCAGGTACCATGGGGATACAGACAAGTAGATATAAGCTCTAATTCTTGTCTTTAAGGCAGTGGTTCTCAACCTTCCTAACGCCGCAATATATTTTCATTGTTAAAAATGGGGCGCGACCCACAGGTTGAGAACCACTGCCTTAAGGCGTGTTGAGTTTAAGTGGAAAGCTAAGGCACAGATGTAGAATAATAAATGGCTGAAAATTTAGATCCCCTAGCGAGTAATATGGATAGTAAATATTACAGGTGTTCAGAAGTAGAAGGAATCACCTCTATAGTGAGATTTCGGGTGATATTAAAGAATTGTACCTTCCTAGACTCCACCAGGACTTTGAACCCAGGCTTGGGATGCCAGGCTATTTGGACACGTGGGCACAGAGCGAGATCGTGGCTGTGATAATGAGAATTTCCTACACTCGCAGGAAGAATAGTGCAAGTAAAAGTGGTAAGTCAGAAAGGGGCTAGATTTTTGGAGGACAATTTTATCTAGAAAACAGGAATTACTTGATTTTGCATAAGGAAATATGACTAAACGCAGTGGGGGTGGCATTTTGAAAGAAAGAAAACCAAAAAAAAAAAAAAAAAAAAAAAAAGGACCATTTCATTTCAGCCAAAAGCAGGGAACACAACCAGGAGCCTCGGTTCTTAATGAATTATTGAAGAGAAAACATTTCCATAGGGTGGCCAGAATATTTCCCATCTGAGCTCTCCCCTGGGGTCCATAATTCAGAACTAGACAAGGGCAAAGGCTGAAGGGCTGAGTTTTCATAAACTGTTGTCTTGGGAAACTGGGATTGGTATCAGGTAACCTGTTTGCAATTGACTTATTCTGGAGCACAACCAATCAGCTCATCTGCTCCATTACTCTGCTGTTGTGTGTGTGCATGTAGAAAGAATCTGAGTGACTTTTATTTGCCTGTTACATTGCAGGGATCCTGGAAAGGCAAATAATCATTACTAAGAACCTGTAATCCTTAATGAAACAAAGCTGAATAATGCAAACCAGTGTTGCTGGACATTGACCCCCTCCATCTCGTTCCTAATTTTCAGTCGTTTTTTATGTTGTGGCTGACTTTAGCAGTTCCCTCCTGGTTCTTTTAATTTGCTTTGCACCACATAGGCACCGATGCCCTGTGTCTAAGTGCATGGTTTGTGGACCAGAAGCATTGACTTTCAGGCCTCATCTCAGATCTAAGGAATCCGAATCTTTATTTGCATGAACATCAAAGCACTGGTCTACCACATCTGAATTTCCTGCCTGGAGGAGCTACAGAGGGTCTCCCCAGGGCTCCAAGCCCTACATTAACTATAGGCACTAATTCTGGCCCCTTGAGAATTTTGTCCTTGAATCATTCATGGGAAGGAATTTGGGTATGTTATTTAGGGGAAGATTAATAAATAGATACCAACGTAATACAACATCATAGGAATTCAATACGGGATTTTATAAGAAGACTAATTTTGTTTGGATAGGTAGCTTCCAATTTAATCTCCATTTTTCTTTCAACTGGACCACTAAGCTTCTGGTAGAGCCCATCAAGAAACAGGGTCAGCAAACTGTTGGCAGTTTCCAGGGCCTAATATGTATATGTGTGAGAAGCAGGACAGCTGGAAGGCTGAGCATCCAGAGCCCCAGAATCAAGGAGCCCCGTTTTACACTGACTCCCATGTCCCCCAGAGTAGAGGCAAAGCTCAAGAGGGAAATGTCACAGAGCCAGGCCCTGCACTTCTGCTTCTTTCTTGCCTTATTATGTGGGCCTAGAAGGAAAGACGTGTCACTGTACAGCTTCTGAAGAAAGCGCTGGTGACAGAAAAGAGATTGGGCCCAGTGGGGTTCTAAATGGGGGCTGTGCACAGGCTTTGCTGAGTCATCTCTAGTCTTCAGAATACCATTATTTGGGGCTGGCACAGTGGCCCACACCTGTAATCCTAGCACTCTAGGAGGCTGAGGCAAGAGGATCCCTTGAGCTCAAGAGTTCCAGACCAGCCTGAGCAAGAGCAAGACCCCATCCCTACTAAAAACAGAAAAACTAGCCAGGGCATGTGGCAGGTACCTGTAGTCCCAACTACTTGATAGACTGAGGCAGGAGGATCTCTTAAACCTAAAGGTTTGAAGTTGCTGTCAGCTGTGATGCCTACCGAGGGCAACAGAGTAAGACTTTCTCTCTCAGGTACTGTTTTTGTTTTCTTGGAAGAAGTAACTTAACATTAATCATTTGAATAGTAGAAACATAATACACACAAAGATTACAATCAAAAAGAGAATTTTTGGTGGTGCCTGCAGCTCAAGGAGTAGGGTGCCAGCCCCATATACCGGAGGTGGCAGGTTCAAACCCGACCCCGACCCCCCCCTACCAAAAACATATATATAAAAGAATTTTTATTTCATAACAGAAGAAAAAAAAATCAAGATTTAGGTCAAGCTGTAGCCAAATAATAAAGACACTAAAACCATGGCCTGAGCTGGAATCTAATAACAGGTGTGCTAGTTTTCTTCTGCAACATAATTTTTCTCTCTCCACCTCCCTGTTCTACCAAAGAGAAATCATATTAAGATGAACTTACTTGCAAAGTAGTTTTTAGTCATATTTTACTTGGCCTGATTATTTAAATAAAGTGCAGCAAGAGAAGTGATTGGCTGGATAGGCTCTTGTTAAATTGACTTTGCTAGAAATTCTATAAGAAATCTCAGACTAGACTTTCACAGGCCTTGAGTCTAGGAAGCCAAGCCAAGAATATGACATCAGACTGTGCCTGTGATATCTGTGCAAATTGGGTGAATTCCTCTCTTCTTGAGGTCCCCCAAGTCTTAAGGCTCCTGGACCTTCAAAAATTGCCATTTCTTACTGAATGGTCAGGAACCTTAAGAAGGAACCAAACGCACAAAGACGTGGGGTGGTTTTCCTAAGGGGCTTTTCACTGGCTCTGAACAGTGCACCTCAATTCCTCATATTAATCTAATTGTATCTGAAAACACACCCTTCCAGTCAAAGCTTTAGTAAATAACACCAGTGCTTCCAGTATATCCTGTTACAAGAGAAAACATATGCTTATTGAGCTTACACAAGTAACTAGATTGCCATAAAATAAGAATACTCGTGAATAGTTTCCAAATTTTGGAGAAATTAGGTATTAAGAAAGGTAAATATTTCTATTTTGTTCCCCAAATTATACTCTACCCAAATGCTATAAGCTATAAATAGCTCAAAAGAAAAAAGTTTTCCCGACTCATCTTCAATCTGAGTAGCAGCCTTCTAAGAGGAAGTGGTCCATTCACCTCAGAACTCCCACCCACCCACCAAGCAGCCCTCTGTGGGTCAGGTGAGAGTTGTGTTCTGGGCACTGCAGGATCAGCAGCTCTTCACACAGTTCCAGAGTCAGTCCCAAGGGGAAAGAGGCTGTCTGCTCACTCCCCAGGCAGCATGACCCTGTCCACAACATTCCTATTATATTACAGAGCTCTCTGGCCACTGCTGTCACACAAGACAGCAAGGTAGCTCAGGTGTCCTTCAGTCATAGGGGAGGCTTTAATGAAAGTCCCATAAGGAGCGTCAATTCCCCTCAGTCCCGGGAGTCATTGCTGGGAGGCGCTCACAGGCTTTAGGCCCAGGAAAGGCTCCACAGAGGGCTGTCCGGTAGACAGTGTGTCCCCACCAGCACTCCAGGCTCTGTCTTGATCAAGCTGCCTTCACAATGCTGGAGGCAATTGTTGGTGCCTTCTTTCCCCACTGTAATCTGTGTCTTGTGACTTTTTAAATTTCTCTAATCTGGTTTTTTTTCCTTTTTTTTTTTTTAAGGTCATCATGTCAACTCATTTACCTCTAGGCTTTAGTTGCCTAAGCAATAAAGTGAATAATTGAATTAGTTCAATGGTTCTTAATCAGGGGTAGTCATGTGAACCTTTTGGAATGGGTAAATACAAAATAATTGGTTGGAGGCCCTTTCCTGTTGGGAGACCAATGGTTTGTATTAAGACCTGTATTTTAATAGTTTGGTATAGTTTGATAGTCTTGTATTAAGACCTGAATTTTAATCCCATCAATTTCTACTTTAGTCATTCCATTTCTTTAATAAACATCTAAAGATTTCCACCCTGATGAATCCCACGGTCTCCCCCTCTATTTAATTACAGTTTACTCAAAAGGTAAAACAAAATTATTATCTCTTCTTAATATTATGTGAAAATCTTGTTCAAAAAAGAAAAACAAATTTTACTTTTGCATTAGTATATTATCAATACAAAAGCTAATGATTTTGTTTTGGTTTGGCTTTTTGAGACAGAGACTCACTCTGTTGCCCAGGTTAGAATGCCATGGCATCAGCCTAGCTCACAGCCATCTGAATCTCCTGGGTTCAAGCAATCCTGCCTCAGCCTCCCGAGTAGCTGGGACTATAGGCACCCACAACAATGCTTACCTGATTTTTCTATTTTTAGTGGGGATGGGGCCCCATTCTTGCTCAGGCTCGTCTTGAACTCCCAAGCTCAAGCTATTCCCCCGGAGTGCTGGAATTATAGGCCCGAGCCTCTGTGCCTGATCACGCAAAAGCTAATTTTAATAAAACCCTTACACCAATCAACCCAATCTCAGTCAGCTTTTGACCACACACAAGACCATATTTTTACAAAGCTTTTTTAAAAATTTATTTACTATTGCAGTTGTTTTTATGTACACAAATTTTTGTATTGTAACATGAATACAAGTTTTTATCGTTGAATTTACAAAGCTTTTATACCTTCTTAGAAAATGTTTTCAATTTTTACCTTTTCCCAATTTTCTAGATCCATTTCTTTTTCTTTTCTTTCTTTCTTTTCTTTTCTTTCTTTTTTTTTTTTTTTTTTTGTAGTTTTGGTTGAGGCTGGGCTTGAACCCGCCAACCCTGGTATATGGGGCCAGCACCCTACTCCTTGAGCCACAGGTGCCACCCCATCCATTTATTTTCACCTGTATTTTCATCATCCATTTTGAAACGATGTTTAAAGTTTGAAACAAACTTTAACCTCTAAACTATAAAATTATTTTTTCTGTGGCAAAACCCACATCCTATTTTCTTCCTAACTTTCTTTCCCAAAACACATCTTACTTTTCTTATGCATTCTGTACACACCGTCAACAAAAGAGAACCCCAATTCCTTAAAACATTTTAAAGAAGAGTCGTTAGGGCATGGAGACGCCAGGAATATGCGATGCTGTTGTCACATATTCTGCTTGGAGAAGCCCAACTCCCGCCTGCCGCGTGCCCTGATGCTCAGAGATTTGTTTCTGGAATTAAAAAGTGGCTTCTTGACATTTGGAAAAAACCCTGTGATTTGGAGCAGTGGCTGCAGCGATGGGAAAAGAATTTGCCAGAACTACCCTACCAGGGAAGAGGCTTGGGAGCAGAATAATGAAGGGACTGAACTGGCAGGGACCAGCACGTGTGAGGTTGGCAGTCCGGCTAGATGGGTAGGCGGAGGGCTTCACTTCTCCCCCCCCTTCCCAAATCTCTGGCAGTCAGTGGGCTCCCCAACTGCTGGAGAGCTCTTCTGTTCTTACAGCCCAAAAGCTGCTGCTACCAGTGAACAGGGAGCTTCTTGAGGAAAAAGCACCAGGCTGGCAATGCCCTCCAGTCCTGACACACAGACACCAGGCAAAACAGAGGTGCCGTGTTGCTTCTCCACCCACCAGCCCCCTCTGCCCTCCCTAGGGGACTCATGCCCCTTGGTTTTCATCTTTCTTGTTTGCACCCAACTCCAGTCCAGACTGTGGGAACCACAGGGGGCCAGTGGGTCCTAGAGCATCTGCATGACCCCAGAGCCTGAACATTCTGTGTCTCAACCACATTCTTTGAGGTAAGGATGGGAGATTTATAAATTAGTCACAGGAAGTGAGCCTGTTCACCTGTGTGTACAAATGGGAGGGGGGTGTGGAGGGAAGAAGGCAGTGTGGGTCCTAGCTGCAGCCTGCTTGGAGTGTGGGTCAGGGGTGACCCCTGGGGGGACAAACTATCAGATTGTTTTTAGATAGACAAAAAAGAAACAACAAACAACAAACAAAGAAAACAGAAGATTCAAGGAAACTAAATCAGAAACGGAAGAGTAAACATTACAACTGATACTACAAAAAAAAAAAAAATGGATTATACAAAAATCGTTGTGGTCCCACAAAAATGGGGAAGAAGGAATAACCTGGAGGAAACAGATAAATTCAGTTACCCTGATAGCAAAGCCAGATGAGGATACTACAAGAAAAGAAAATTACAGGCAATGTTTCTAATGGATAAAGATTCAAATATCCTTAACAAAATACTGGGGCAGAACAGGTGCTCAGTGGAGCTTGGTTCCTCCTTCCCATGTCTGCTGTGGGCCTTACGATTGCCCGCCTCTTAGACCGTCAAAATCAGTCCTCAACTTTCAGACCCTACTCTAATATCTATAGCTTATTTCTCATGAACCAGTCTGTCACTGTTTGCTATCTGTAATCCTAGGTTGAGCATCAAAATTTCCACTGGGAGGCACGTGTGGCTCAGTGGGTAGGGCACTGGCCCCATATGCCGAGGGTGGCGGGTTCAAACCTGACCCTGGCCAAACTGCAACAAAAAATAGCTGAGTGTTGTGGTGGGTGCTTGTAGTCCCAGCTACTTGGGAGGCTGAGGCAAGAGAATCGCCTAAGCCCAAGAGCTGGAGGTTGCTGTGAGCTGTGACACCACAGCACTCTACCGAGGGCGATAAAGTGACACTCTGTCTCTAAAAAAAAAACTTCCAATAAAAACCCAGAAACAGAACCTCAACTCAGGTTCCCTGAGTGAGGAGATAGTGTCTCTGTTGTTACTATGTTAATGCTAACAAAGCTCGGAAGTCAAACATTACATCAAGGCTACAGCGCATTTTCATATCCAGACATCTTTACACTAAACTTTTATTGATTCTCTTTTGACTTTTCTTAAGTAGCTCAAGATTTGGAAGACCAGCTTGAACAGAAGGAATGCCGCTCTAGAAGGCACCACAGATTATTTTTTGCCCATCAACTAAAAATCCGAGAGAAGATGCAAAATAAGTGTTAAATGGCGGTTTCCAGGAACCTTCGGTGTAAGTTTTTGCATCTTCCACTCTGAAGTTTATTTCTGGTGTTTTTATTTCCTCCCCAAAGTGTCAGCTAGTACATGCCATTTTCCCTTATTATTAGTTACACACCTCTGACCTAGCAATGCCTCTCAGCTGCATTAGATTAATTGCACCGTTTGCTAGAGAATCCAAGGAGGATATAAGAGAAAAAGTTAATAGTTGACTCAAGATAATTCTCACTAAGAATTAATCCTATTTGTTCAGTGCTGTGAAAAACCAGAGGCTCAGAAGACTCTAAACCTGGAAGGGTACTTAAGGCTGTGTTCAATAAAATATGCCCAAAGCCATTCAGCTAATTAGAAACATCCATCTTCTAAGTTGCCTTTTGTATTCTCTTGGACAACAAAATAAATATCAATAAAGTTTCAACCTGGCTAATCTGGAACTTCACAGGAAGACTTGTATCCTGATTCCAACTAAGGGAAATGATGGACAAATCTGAAAGGTAAACATATAGATATTATTAATATTATTGATACACCGATTGAGTTTTTTTCCATTAAACAAAAAAACTTTTGGGTAGAAAAAAGAAACAATTAACAAAGATTAAGAAACAACCTGCAGATTGAGAGAAAATATTTGCAAAGTATCAATCTGACAAGGGATTAACAACCAGAATATACACGTATATTAAGAAATTTAAGCAACTCAACAGCAAAAAAATAAATAATTCTATTTAAAAAATGGGAAAAGGATCTGAGTAGATCTCTCAAGAAAAGACAGAGGATGGCCAAACAAGTATATGAAAAAATGATCAATATCTCTAATCATCAGGGAAATGCAAATTAAAACCACAATGAGGTATTAGCAGGTGTGTATTATCTCACACCTGTTAGAATGGCTATTATCAAAAAAAAGGAATGATAATAAGGTTGGCAAAGATCTGAAGGGGAACCCTTGTGTATTATACAAATTAGTACAGTTATTTTGAGAAAAAGTGGGGAGATTCCTCCCCCAATGGAATTACCATATCATCCAACAATTCTACTTCTGGGTTTACATTTGAAGGTGTTGAAGTTGGTATGTCAAACAGATGTCTGCACTTCCAAGGCCATTTCAGCACTATTTATAGTAGCCAAGATATGCAATCAGCCTAAATATCTGAATAGAGTAAAAAAATGTGTTATATATATACACAATGGAATACTATACGGCCATAAAAAGAAGGAAATTCTGTCATTTGTGAAACATAGACGGAGCTGGAAGACATTATGCTAAGTTAAACAAGCCAGAGACTAAAACTGTATTTATCTCACTTATGTGTGGGATCTAAAAATATTGATCTTGACCATAGCTCAGTGGGTAGGGCACCAGCCACATAACACCGAAGCTGGTGGGTTCAAGCCCGGCCCTGGCCTACTAAACAGCAATTACAACTGCAACCAAAAAATAGCTGGGAATTGTGGCCAGTGACTGTAGTCCCAGCTACTTGGGAGGCTAAGGCAAGAGAATCACTTAAGGCCAAGAGTTTGAGGTTGCTGTGAGCTGTGATGCCATAGTACTCTATCAAGGGTGACATAATGAGACTCTGCCTCAAAAAATAAATAAAAATATTGATCTCATAGAAACAAAGCATGCAAAGGTGGTTACCAGAGGTTGGGTGTGGGGAGGATAAGAGATAGATATAAAGGGAATGTTGATCAAAGGTACAAAGTCTCAGGTGGATTGCAGGAATGAGTTTGAGTGTCTGCTGCACAGCACAGTGACCCCAGTTAATCATAACATGTATTTTGAAACTGCTCAGTAGATTTTTAGCCTTTTCATGACAAAAAGAGATATGTTAATTACCTCAATTGACTCTTTCTCCCATGTATACACAGATCAAAACACTCTGTACCTTATAAATATATACTTTTTTTCTTGAGATAGAGTCTCACTTTGTTGCCCTGGGTAGAGTGCAATGACATCATAGCTCACAGCAACCTCAAACTCTTGGGCTCAAGAGATCCTCTTGCCTCAACTTCCTGGGGCCACAGGTGCCTGCCATAATGCCCCGGCTAGTTTTACTATTTTTAATAGTAATGAGGTCTCGCTCTTGCTCAGGCTGGTCTTGAACTCCTGAGCTCAAGCAATCCGCCTGCCACAGCCTCCCAGAGTGCTAGGATTACAGGCATGAGCCACTGCGTCTGGGCAATATAGATATATGTATATATTATATGTATATTATACATGTATTATATAATATATATTATTATAATATACATATTATATATACTTATTATTTGTCAAATAAAAATAAACAATTTTTAAAATAAATTAAATCATAAATATGTCACCAGAAAAAGTATTAAACTTAATAAAATTAGGCAGCAGGAATAAAAGAAGGCTGACAGAGCCCTGTGCATACTTCTTCTGAGATTATTGATTCCCAGAGGTGTGAGATCACAAACTCTATGAGATTCTAATAGAACATATTATCATCCCAGTGCTGTAAGTATGAGAGCATTTTGAAAATGAAAGGGATGTAGTAAGAACAATTTTTCTGTAAAACATAAGGCTTAGATATGTGCACTGAGACCAGAAAGGGTAAGTGGTTTTCCCAGAGTCACACAGCCAAGAAAATACCCAAGTCTCCTGAGTCCTAATCTGATGCTCGTTACTCTCTTATTTGGAGCTTCTTATACACAAATAAATAAATATTATTATAATAGGAAAAACAAACTTGCAAAGCGAGGCTCTCCAGGGCTTAAGGACTGCTGTAAATCTTCATTATTTAATAAGATGAGGGTTCATTCTGTCGGGGAGCAGTTAGTAGTGCCCGGTATTTTTGGTAGTGGGATTTGATCTGTGGCGTCTCTCTCTTAGAACTTCTAAATCATTTCCAGCCATCTTTGAATACCTTTCTGAAAATGGGTAGGAAACAGGTGATTATCAATGAATGTCTGACAGCTAAAATAACAACATATTTCATCTTCATTAGCCAGAGCAGAGGCTGCCTGTGTCCAGAAGTGTGGCTTTTGGAGAATGTTCTCATCAATCATGGTGGACCTCAGCCCAGTCCCTGACCAGCCTTACCTCACAGCCCCAGAAACAGATATTCATGGGGCTTATATATTCACACCAGTGCTCGGATATTGACAGCAATTTATTTTATTACAAAATGCTCAGCTTCTTCTAACCACTTTTCCTCTCTTCTTAGTGACCCCAGGGCTCCAATGAGCCGTTCCTGACATGCAGCTGTTCCTCCACACAGGGAGAATGACTCACTCACATCAGCCAGCTCTGTCTGTTTCTAACCTTGTCCATCTCAATAGGCTGTCTGGGATAGTCTTAGATAGCCATTCAGTGTACTCACTCCTTGACCTAACAGCAAAGACCCCGTAACTTACTTGCTGTGAAGTGCATATTCAGTTTGACTTTGTTGTTGTTCTTATTGTTGTGGTTGTCACTGTTGTTTGGCAGGCCCAGGCTGGATTCAAACCTGCCAGCTCTAGTATACATGGCTGGCGCCCTAGCTGCTGAGCTACAGGCACCGGGCCTCAGTTTGATTTTTTAAATGACTGTACCTGCCAAACAACAATGACAACTACAACCAAAAAATGGCCAGGTGTTGTGGTAGTCCCAGCTACTTGGGAGGCTGAGGCAAGAGAATCGCTTAAACCCAGGAGTTGGAGGTTGCTGTGAGCTGTGACCCCACAGCACTCTACTGGGGGCAACATGGTGAGACTCTGTCTCAAAAAGAAACAATAAAAATAAAAACAAATAAAATAAAATAAATAAATAAATGATTGTACCATTTTTCCCAAGGAGTGGGAACTATTTTCTCTAATGTGATGGGGTAACCATGAGTATTTGCTTGTTAAAAGTAACCACCATTTGGTTGGGGTTTTTTTATGGGAGAAAGACCATAAAACCACCCAGGCATTGGGTTAGGGTGCTATATTGTTTAATCATTATACTAACTCTATGAGGGACATGATCTCATCCCCATTCTATGAGAATAAGCAAAGTTACACAACCAGTAAGTAACAGAACTGAGACGTGGATTGTGCCTTGCCGACCACCCACACAGGGTGCTTAAGCATTGAGAAGGGGTGAGACTGTTTTCTGTCATGTTGGGGTTACAATGTTGGCCATCTGCAGTTGCCATCGAAGTTAAAGGAAGCCCTTTATTTGTCTCTGGGGCTGAATGCAGGTTCACAGTATGAGCACATGTCTCCATAATAGCCTTGCTGTTCCTTTGTGCTGTGGTATGTTGGAGGTTTTTAATAAGCAGGAATATAAAAGAACACTCCTTCCACTGCGGAAAACAAGAGGGACCTATTGTAAGAGACAAATTGCAATAATGAAAATGCCAGACAGAATGAACTCATCCGAGGAGCCAGACTCCCTGGATTCTCACGTTCACACACCTTCACGGCAAGGGGAAGGACAAATGTGATGTGTTTTTTACTCTTACACTGCGCGTGTGCACGTGAGTGTATGTGTGTGTGTGCACCTGTGTGCTAATGAGACATCTGCAGCAGCATTGGTCTCTACTTGACAATAAAAACCACGGAAGACTCTGAAAAGAGACCCTGGCCCCCCTCTGGGAACCAGCCCAGGAGGGTAAACTGAGTGTCTAGCCTCTCCTGCTTTCTTCCATAAGCGAAACCAGCTCAGAGTGGCTTTTCAGAGACAACAGCTCATTTTGAGTTGTCTTCCTTGCATGTAACTTTGCTGAGTCCACTCAAGTTCTTTGGGGGTTTGTTTGAGAGAGGATACCCGGGAAGGGTGAGGTCTAGGAGAACAGGGCTTCTCAAGGAGACCCCAAGGATACACCTGCAGGGTCCTCTCCATGGTGACTCAGCTCTTGGGAATTTGTAAACTTAACTTCCTGGAACCTGGAAATTTCCACTTCTGTGAAATCCTGTAGTTCTGTGGGGGTTGGAACAGCATCTCCCACTCAATTCAAACTGACCAATGAGAAAGGAACCTATGGGTTGGAACTTTTTGACTCGATAAAAAGGAAATGACCAAGCCAGTCAGGGAGCATGGCCATTTTGAATTGCTCTGTGCCATAAGCTCTGCTGGCTGAAATAAAAGTCTTTTTTCCTCTTAACTACGGTGTTTGAGTGCTCTTTCTCTCCATTGGGCCTCATCTTCCTGCAACGGTTTCATCTAGAAATTCAACCAAATTTAATCCAGCTTATCAAATATTTATTAAAAATACAATTGTGTCCTGACAGCGTGTTAAATGCAAACTATGAAAGGTAGAAAGCAGTGATTTTTAACCAATGTGCCATGAAAATTTTTAAAGGTCATTAATTATATTATTTTTGAAAGAAGTTCAAAGCACAGTAAGAATATTCTTTTTTTTACTCCTTTTTTGATCAACATAATTAAGTGTGCCATGGAAGTTTAACTATAGGCTCAAGTGTGCTTGAGATAAAAAAGGTAGAAAAACACAGAGATTAACAATCTCTTATTTTATTTTATGTTTATTTGGTTGTTTACTTTGAGATCGTGCCCTGCTCTGTTGCCTGGGGTAGAGTCAGAAGTGTCATTATAGGTCACAGCAACCTCAAACTCTTGGCCTTAAGTGATCCTCCTGCCTCAGCTTCTTGAGTAGCTGGGACTACAGGTGCACACTACTACCATGCCCCACTAATTTTTCTATTTTTTGTTAAGATGGGATCTTCTTATGTTGATCAGGCTGGTCTTGAACCTCTGGTCTCAAGCAATTCTCCCACCTGGGCCTCCCTAAATTCTCAGATTACAGGCATGAACTGGCCTGGCCTGTTTAGTTTCAAGGAGTTAATTTTATAATAGGCTGAGTGTTAAGAGTACTGGGGCGGGGCGTGAGAGGGGGTGGCTTTTATTTTTTAAATTTAAATAAATAGGGTGGCACCTGTGGCTCAGTGGGTAGGGCGCTGGCCCCATATACCAAGGGCGGGAGGTTCAAACCCAGCCCGGGCAAAAACTGCAAAAAAAAACCAATAATTTTTTTTAAATAAAAGAGTCGTAGGGTACACTGAGCTGAGTCTTGAGGTTTTTAGAGGTTTTAACCACCAGAGTAAAGGGTGTTTTGCACAGAGAAACAGCCTGGGTGCAGGTTAGAGGAAACAATATATAATAGGTCCGACTGGTGCGTAGATTACATGAGGGAGAGCCAGCAATAACAATTTGGGACAGGGATGGAGAAAGAATTCTCATATTTGGTGATCAGAAAGTCACTAGTGACTTTCCCAGAAGGAGTTCTAACGCGGGCGTGGGGTCAAAAGCCAGCTTGAAAAGCTAGAATTGAGGAAAAGTGACATGTGAGGAGGTGGAAGCAGTTAAATGTCATGCAGTCTTGTAAGACATGTGTAGGTGAAAGTTTGGATTGTAACAGCATAACCTGCCTGATATTTTCCTTCTTAGTTTTTGGCATAAGGCCCTTTAGCATATAAAGCATTAACTCACAATTATTTAATGGAGTCTTGTAAATCAACATGAGGAACTAATAATTCTGATAATTACACTCAAACAATTTCAGTCTTCACTGCTGTCTGGAGAAGGTAGCAGAGGAGCAGAATCAAGTAAATTGCAATGTTTTGAATGGTGATATGAAGAAGAAGAAAGAGCTTCCTCGGACGTTAGTCTGTTTACTGAAAGACGCTGAGTTTGAGGGGAATTCAGTAGATTTTCCATAGCATATGCACCTGCAAGACATGTTCATGTCCCAAAGCCAACTCAGATAAGACCTTCATTGGCTCAGCACCTGTAGCTCAGTGTTTAGGGGGCCAGCTACATACACCAAAGCTGGTGAGTTCGAACCCAGCCTGGGCCTGCTAAACAACAATGACAACTATAACAAAAAAATAGCCAGGCGTTGTGGCAGGCGCCTGTTGTCCCAGCTACTTGGGAGGCTGAGGCAAGAGAATTGCTTAAGCCCAAGAGTTGGGAGGTTGCTAATCCCAGTAAGAGTAGCCCACATAACAAAATCCCAAAACCAGAAATGTTGGCGTGGATGTGGAGGAAAGGGCACACTTCTACACTGCTGGTGGGAATGCCCACTAATACGTCCCTTCTGGAAGGATGTTTGGAGAATA
>CAUYPK010148145.1:0-22841 GCA_963574355.1 Loris lydekkerianus
CTGTCTCAAAAAAAAAAAAAAGGTGCATCTTACAAGGGTACATGTGAAACTTAGTAAATGTAGAATATAAATGTCTTAACACAATAACTAAGAAAATGCCAGGAAGGCTATGTTAACCAGTGTGGTGAAAATGTGTCAAACGGTCTATAAAACCAGTGTATGGTGTCCCATGATCTCATTAATGTACAGCTATGATTTAATTTAAAAAAAATCTAAACCAAAGCTCTCAAATAAGAGCTGCCTATGAAGTGAATTCAGGACACAGACATGCTTGATTAGCGTGGTGGTGTGTTGTTCTTGTTGTAGCTGTTTTAAAATGAATTTTTAGAAGGGGCAATTTCCATATCTCCCCTAGTCTCTACTCCTTCCTAATGTGTTATATCCAGTTGCCTCGCCCATTTATAGTACTGGCTTGTCCTCTGAAAGCATTTGTGTTCAAGAGCCCTCAACCTAAAACCATAAAAGGAAAATACATAATTTTCCTAATTACCCTAATTACCCTGTAATACATCACCATATTTCCTTTCCCTCCTTCTGCATTTAGACTGTGCTCCTGGGATCTGCAAGTCACTCCCTTCACTACTCTCAAACCATCTGAGATTTTTTACTGTTTATTTAAGGGCCAAGGTCAGTTCTTAGTAAGACTTATCCTTTGCCCCAACCGTGAACTACTGGAGGTGGAGGAGCGGCTTCACTCTTTAGGCCACACATAAGTAGCAATCATGTTCCAAATTCTTCCTTAGCATGAATACTCCCTGCTACTGTTTGAGATATTGATAATTGGGCAATAATTCCTTCAGGATCTTATTTAATCATTTTTAATTTTTCCTGTTAGGCTACAAAATGTTTTAATTTGTTCACCAGATATTTATTGACCACCTACTATGTGTCATTCCTATGTTCTAGGTACAGGACACAGAACTGGAAACAACATGAAGCTCCCTTCCTCATGAACTTGAATCATATTCCAATTGAGAAAATGATTTTATTGCCCACAGTAGACAGCATGTTTTTAATGCCCGGGATGCTGAAGATTTAATAAACTCTGGCTTTAATTGAGGATTATCTGTCTTGCATGTAATCTTACATGTCCATCTTTCAGGTAATTGGGAGTTTTTTTAATCTCAAGTAATTGCATATTATCAAATATTCATTAAGTAACTGTTTGAATATAACTAGTCTGAGACTAGTTACCTCAATAGATAAAGGTCTTAATGACATCAAGGTTATTAACTTACTAGCTTTTTCTATGTATAAATAAATTGATACTCTCGTGTCCCATAGCCATACCACTTTGCCTACCCTGGCTGGTCCTCTTTCAGAGGCACGCATTTAGAAACAAGAGAAATCAGAGAAGGATATACAGGATGTCCATAAAGTTCATGCACAATTTAAAGTAGCGTGCAATTTTAAACTGCACACAAACTTGATGGACACCTTGTATTAAGCATCAGTTAGCACCCTGGGAAGAATGTTTACATCCTACTTATGATGTCTAAAGAGGTATCTGAAAAAATAGTGTCATTGTGATCAAATGTGGCACAGGACAGTCTTCAAACTGAAAGCTCTCCAGCTTCCCTTCTCTTTCCTTCAATCAGAAGATCATAAAGGAATTACTTCCTCACATGAAATTCCCAGGGTGGAATTGTAGTCCTTTTTGTGCTGGTACAGTCCTCTAGCTTTCAGAGGGTTTCTGAATTAAACTATCGGCATGGATAATTTAATAGAATAATAAATGCGATGGACGTATTTTGAGAATTCAAGCTGATACACTCTGGTGTTGGGACGTGCCCAGAGGACCTGCCTGCCAAGATTCCATGTATGTGAAGGTTTAGGAAAGGTTCATCCTAAGGGAAGAGGGGACCGTAAGGCAGGGTTGGAAGAGAGAAGAGATTCTGGGCACAAACCAGATTCATGTTTGATCCTGCAGAATGGAAGCTGAAACAAATAAAGGGCATGTCTCTCATTAAATCCTGTGAGACATAAAGACTTTCAGGCAGGCTTTTCAGATTGGCTGTGCCACTTTGTGGAGTAAAGTTAGGGTGAAGAGCACTTTTGCCAGTTGGAATTTCTATTAAATTTCTATTTTCTGAAACAGCCAACACCAGGGCCCCAAAGGAAGCGGGGCAGCATTGCATCTGAGCGAGCATCGGCTCGTGGCACAGATGTCAGTAGATGCAGGGGTTGGGCCCTAGCACCAGGGGCTGTGTGCAGGTTGGTTTCAGCATGACAAGGAACTGCACTGAAGTGGACCAGAGAGGAAAGAAGGAATGGATCTGAGGGGTCAGGTGTAGTAGAGAGTGTGGTCCACAGATTGCTCACTGTGAGGGAAGGGAGTTACAAATGTGGAAAGGGGGAAGGTTAGAATGAACTCGGTAGTGCTGGGTGGGAAGTGGAAATAGCAACATGCGCACTTGGTTGTAGAACTGTGTGTATGTGTGTGTATGCACGTGTGTGTATATGTGTATGCACGTGTGTGTGTGAGTGTGATGGTTCATTCTTTGCAAAGGCCTACGAGCGATGACACTCCAGTACAAATTAGCACACCTAGAACCCAGATCTTTCTAAATACTATTCTCCACTAAAGAAACTGGAGCTTCTTGGAGAAATGGCTGATTTCAGGGTTAATATGTGTACGAGAAATATACAAGATAAGATGAGGATATCTTATGGTGTCATAAAGTTAGGAAGCTCAAGGAATTTTGGGAGCACATCAAAAGGACAATTTGAAGGAACTCCATCTACATAGGGACAATTTGAGCATCACCATAAATATTGTCAACAACAGATTATAGCCCATTAAATGAAATAGGAACCTATGAGTCCATTGTTGTATAAATAAATATTGAAACAAATCCATGGAGAAGAAAAAAATTTTATCTTACAGTAGAATGCCAACAAAAAAATTTAGAAGGAATGATGGAATTTTAAACTTACCCTTTGGCAACCATCATAGCAATAATTAATCAAGGCAAGAATCCTCAATGGATGCTAAAATTAGTGGGTAGAAGTTTGATGAGGAACAGAATATTTTCATAGTCTTAGAGTATCTCCCCACAAGCTATTTAACTATATGAGGAAAAACAGTTTTAAAGTGGAGAAACCTGGCAGGTACCAGCTTATCCAAGTCATCAAACTTAACTTCAACAGTAATGGAATAAGTTAACTCAAGTATCACGTACAGATCACAACATCACTTCTGTGGTTTTCCTGCTAAGGATACTCTGCACGTAATCATGAGGAAACACTAGACAACCCAAGTTGAGGGGACGGGAGGGAATGGCTCTACAAAACATTTGTTCCACAACTCTTTAAATACACCAAGTTCGTGAAAGACAAAACGTGGAAAATCGATTCCAGATTACAGGAGACTAAAGATACTTGACAACTGAATGCAGTGTATGAGCTGGAATTCACTTACTATATTGGACATTATTAGAACAATGGAGCAAAGTGTGAATGAACTTCATAGATTAAAAAATATTATTGGATCAATATTAATGTCTTAATTTTCATAATTATACTGCAATTATGAAAGAGACTGTCCTTGTTTGTAGGAAATACATACTGAAGTATTTAAGGGAAAAGGGAATCATGTCTACCACTATTCTCAAACAGGAAAAAAAAGTTCAGGAAAAAGATAGATACACATACACACATAAATACAGAGAGAGCTCACGCATGCTCAAATGTGAGCCCCCACACCCAAGTACATGCTAGGAGTTAGCCTCGGTTGCTAGGAGAAAGAATCAAAATTAACAAGCAGTTAATTCATGACTAACATCAGAAATTGGAGAATATGCCCTTTTTATTTGGTGCCCAGTACCAATTTGTGACATGTGGTAGCAGCCCACATGGAAAGTCTTGAATGGAAGTCAGAAAGTCTTGAAACCTAATGAGTCACTCTCTGTGTCTGAGACATTTATAGAACACACTTCTAGCCCAAAGTCAATTCAACTCATTTCAACTCCAATCCACAAACTCCTATGGCCAAAAAAAAATTTCTTTAACTTTTAAATTCACATTGGGTGACAGTCACCAATTCCTCACAACTCTCCTGCGTGAACTATAGAGTAATGCATTTTCTGATCAACAAGTCGAATCCAAATAAATTCCAAACACTTGCATAACAAGAGATAGAACATTCTGGACTCAAAGCTCAAAGCTAATTAAGAACCAGCTCTGGGCCACAGATTAAACCACCACAAACCTGTCTTTGCTTTACTATTTGTTTGTTCTCTTTGTCTATTATTCCTATATCACTTGCTGAAAGGAAGCAGCTATATTGACATCCAAATTTTACTTATTTCTTTTAAACAAAGAAAAACAAATAGATGGTTTATTCTAAGAATGTACAGGAACTTATATTCTAAACGTTCATAAATACATATTCTAGGCACTCTTATCACCTCAGAACCCTTAGTGCTGCTTCTCTTTAATCTTTTTAAACATCCTGTCACATAAATTCCAGCTATATCTATAGCAGGAAGAATAATAAGATAATAATTGGTCAAACATCAAAAGCACTTGGGTGGGTCTTCCAAAAAACCTTTAGTCTTCTCTCCCACCAACATCGTGTTCTTAGATTTTTTTTTTCCAATCACATAATGTATTTTTTGTTTGTTTTTTTCTTTTTTTTTTTTTTTTTTTTCCTTTCCCTGAGTAATTACTATGAATTTTTGCCAGGTCAGGAATTTTTCCTGGGAAGAAACCTCAAGTTTCCTCAAGAAACAAACAGTACCCAAAGATAAGATGTAAACTCCTTCCAGGGCTGCCCCTCCTTTGGATTCCTTGCTCCAGATTGAATGTGTTTAATTGTTGGAATTGCACGTCCTCGGTTTTGTGTGAGGGAAATATTTGCCGGATACATACGTGTATTAGATTTGCAGCTCACGTAAGACAATTGGTGTGGTTCTTACATTGTGAGTACTGGGTAATGAGGACAGTTCCAGATTTATCCCATGAAAGTTAATAGGAAATTCCTAGCATGGGTCGAGTAGAGAATCTCTCACCCAAAACCAGAGACGTGCAATTCCACCAAATAAACCCATTTAATCTGGAGAAAGGAATCAATAGTTAAACCTGGAAGGTAAAATGATGGTTATATTTTTACTTTCCTGCTTACATGTAAATTCTAATTTTCATAGCAAATATTTACTTGAACAACAATGAAGACAAGTTTTTTTTTTAGTTTCTTCTAGATGCCAATTCCTGGCATGTGTATCTAATTATCCCATAATAACCCGAGGGATAGAAACTGTAATCCCCATCCTATATATGAGGAAACTGGGGCAATGATGGATTAAGTAATTTGCCTGAGGTCACATATCTTAGTAAGTGGCAGAAAATAAATTGCAATTCAGGTTTGCCTGATTCTTCTTAACCATTCCTATTATAGGTTTTTTTGTTTGTTTGTTTGTGGGTGTTTTTTTTTTTTTTTTTTTTTTATTTAGACAGAGTCTCATTTTATTGCCCTTGGTAGAGTAGGGTGGCATCATAGCTCACAGTAACCTCAAACTCTTGGGTTCAAGAGATCCTCTTGCTTCAGTCTCCCAAGTAGCTGTGACTACAGATGCCTACCACAACACCGGGCTAGTTTTTTAGAGATGGGGTCTTGCTCTTGCTCAGGCTGGTCTTGAACTCCTGAACATAAGCAATCCACCCACCTTGGCCTGCCAGAGTGCCAGGATTACAGGCATGAGCCACCATGCCCGGCCCTGTTCCTCTTAGAAGAAAAACAACTTATTTCCTAGCAGTGGCTAGAGGGCTGTTCTGTCTTATATTTACTTCTTGTCCACTTCTTTCCCCTACTTTTTTCTCTCACTTCCTACTTCTCCTTAATTTTCCTTGTCTCTGTGCCTGGGTATTGGAGTCGCCTCCTTGGTATCTGGAGTCCTCCGTTGTCTCATTGTGTCCTTGGAAGGATGTTTCTGGGCAGCATAATCTGGGCAGAGGTGGCGGGAGCCCACTGCCCCATCTCCCCAACTACAGATGGTGAGGAGCTGTCTCTAGTCTACCGTCTTGTTTTGTTTTGTATTTGGTGTGTTGTCCAGAAATTAATACAATATTCCATATTTGATCTGAAAAGCATAAAGCACACTGGGATTATTACATCTTTAGATATGGACACAGTACAAATCTATCAATGGCCCTAAGACTGCATTTGATTTTTTACCTGTGATATGAGATTATTGGCTTATATAGAGCTTACAAAAAAAATCCTCTGATTCTTATTTTTCTTTTTCTGTTCACTCCACCTCCCCCCAGCTCTTCTGCCACCCTATCAGCTCTCCCCAACACCCTAAGTAACCAGTTTATCAACCTAGTTTTCACATTTTTCTCCATGCTCATATAATCACATATAGACAAAGGCGTAACTATTCAATATACATTTTTGTGTCATTTACAAAGTGATTACATTTTGCTTTCTTACTGTACATTTTGAGTACATTTTTACTCAAAACAGTATCTTAATGTAAAATTTCTTTAAGTCAACTGGTAGAGTAAATTAACTCCTTTTTGTGGATGTTCCAAAATGTAACATACTATAATTTTTACAACTATTAAGCTATTCATGGGCATGCATAGTATTTACAGTTTGTGTGTGTGTATGTGGGTTGCCACTTAAAATGCTGCTGCAACAAATATCTTTGTACACATGTCCTATAGTGTTTTTACTTCAATAGTTTTATTGAAACTAGTGCTTTTATTTCAATGGGATATATTCCCAGGACTGAAATTGCATATGCAAAATAACAGCAGCTGCCAGAGTGATTTCCAAAAAGGTTGTAACACTTTATATTTCAATATCAGCACATAAAAATACACTTTAGCCCACTTCCCTACAGCAAAAAGTCCTATAGCCTATTCAGCAGCCAGGCTAATAAAATCCCTGGGAAATAAGAGATCAAAGGAAACTACTTAAATATGATAAAGATTACTAACTTCAAACAGCAACTATAATCCTAACTGGAATAATATTAAAATTCTTTCATTCACGATTAGGAACTACACATTAAATAAATCTGCCAAATCTCTTTTACTCTTAATTTTAAAATTGAGTTATAATATACATATAGAATGTACATAAATCATGAGTACACAGATGAATGAATTATTGAAAAATAAACACAGCTCAGCGCCCATAGCTCAGTGGCTAAGGCGCCAGCCACATACACTGTTGCTGGCAGGTTCAAATCCAACCTGGGCCTATCAAACAACAGTGACAACTACAACCAAAAAATAGCCGGGCGTTGTGGCGGGCGCCTGTAGTCCCAGCTACTTGGGAGGCTGAGGCAAGAGAATCGCTTAAGCCCAAGAGGTGGAGGTTGCGATGACCTGTGATGCCAAGGCACTCTCCGGAGAGCAACATAGTGAGACTCTGTCTCAAAAAAGAGAGAGCGATACACAGCACCTCTGAACCCTCCTCCTGCCCCCTCCCAATCATTGCCCCTTTCTTCTTTCCTAAAGAGAACCATAGTCCTGAGCTTTAACAGCACATAATAGTTCTGTCTTGATATAGGCAGTCCTTGAATTACAAACAGAGGTAGTTCCATTGCAGCAAGTCAGTCCCCAAGTTACAAACATCCAATTGACGCACAAGTTGCGTTTATGAACAGAGGATATTAAGAGTAATAGGTAAATGTACCTGTTCCGATTTACATACAAATTCAACGTAAGGACAAACCTACAGAACCTGTCTCATTTGTAACCCAGGACTGCCTCTATATAAACAGAATCATGCAATCTATACTTTTGTGGGTTTTTGTTTTTGTGTGTGTGTTTGTGGGGGGGGGTTGCAGTTTTTGGCCGGGGCTGGGTTTGAACCTGCCACCTCCAGCACATGGGGCCGGCGCCCTACTCCTTTGAGCCACAGGTGCCACCTTTGTGTGCATGTCTAGTTTCTTTCTCTCAACCCTGTCTTTGTGAAGTTGCTCCACGTGTCAGATAGCAGTGGTTCCCTTCAGGCTCACTTTCACCTCCTCGCCTGAATTAGACGCCACAATTCATGATCTCTTCTGTTGTTGACAGACTGCCAGGTCCTTCTGAATCTGAACCCATCATCCAGTATATTAGCCACCAGTTTATCAGAAATTTGTGTTATCAGAAATTTGGATGATTATAAACATTTATGATACAGATTATTGACTTTTAACTATTTAATAGGATCAAACAGGCTTATCAGCTAACTAGAGATCTCCCTTCAGGTTAACCTTAACACGCTAATAAATATTTGGGCAAAGTTGCTCATTTAGTTGCAACTGTAGCTATCTGCAGTGTTTTTTTGTTTTTTGTTTTTTGAGACAGAATCTTACTCCATCACCCTCGGTAGCATGCCCTGGCATCACAGCTCACAGCAACCTCAAACTCTTGGTCTCAAGTGATCCTCTTGCCTCAGCCTTCCCAGTAGCTGGGAGTGTAAGTCACAACACCTGGCTAGCTTTTCTGTTTTTAGTAGAGCAGGAGTCTCGCTCTTCCTCAGGCTGGTCTCAAACTCCTGGACTCAGGTGATCCACCCTCCTCAGCCTCCCAGAGTTACAGTTGTGAGCCACCATGTGCGGCCCTGCAGGGTCATTCAATGCACATTTCTGCAGCACCTCACTCCATCTATTTAACAAATATTTATCTAAGGTCTACCATGTTCCTGATACTGACTAGGGTTAAAACAGTGAACAAAACAGACCAGACCCACAACCTCGTGGAATTTACACTCCAGTTGGTGAGACAGATGTAAACAAAAATTAAATAATTTAGGTAATTTTACTTAAGGGCATGAGGAGGTGAAAGTGAACTGGGACACCCTGCAGGCAGTAACGAGGAGGGAGGCACGCAGTATTAGACGGAACTGGATGTAACATTCCTGGCAAGATGAACAGCAAGCACCAAGGTCCCGAGCAGAGGATGAGCTTCAGGAAATGAGAAAGCCAGAGAAAGCCAATGGAGCAAAACTTGAGAGACAAGGGTGGGAGAGATAGGAAGAAGCTAGATCATTTAGAGTCCTGAAGTTCTTTTATTGTGACTGTAGTGGTGACATGGACAAAGAGATGTACCTTCTAGATCCTTCTCTAAAGAAGGACTTGAAGCCTAGAAATAAAGGCCTCAGGGAGAAAATGGCCTTGTGTTAACAGCTCTTTCAGAGTCTGCCCAGGACACAGCTGGAGGGCATGCCCTTCCAGGGCCGGACCACATCTAGAGACTAAGTGAGCAGGCGCCCCAAACCCCCGCCATGTGGATGGGAAAATTCTGATGGACGATACTCTTTTCAGAGCTCTACGATGGGTTGGCCAAGATTTGGTTGGGCCTGCACGACTGATTTCTTCCTCTGACCAATTCTAATTTGTCCCTATTTCCTTTCACAGATGTTAAAGCTAATAGTCATCTAGAAACCCAAAGCTAGTCTCTACATCTGCGCAAACCCAACCTGTGAGAAGTGGTAAGCCATTGCAGGGTTTCAAGCTAATATTTTGTTCAGTCTGATTTAAGTTTTAGGTCACTCTAGCTGCTGTGTACAAAATGGATCGTGGGATTAAAGGTGAGAACAAGAAGACCAGGGGGGTGGCCTGGGGATGAGATGATGGTGCTTAATTTAGGGAGGAGATAAAGAGAAAGTGGAGGAAGTCTGGGTAGAATTTGGTTGTAGAATTGATAACTGATTCATCCCAAGCATTTTAATCAAGCTATCGTGCTGAAAACAAATCTAAAGGGTTGACAGAAAGCAAAATATTCCTCTCTAAAATACTGGGTATTTTCAGGTTAAGACACAGGGGCACGTTCTGCTCCTCCTCTCTCCCCTATCAGCTTAGCAACAGAGACAGTGGTGCCAGAGGATCTGGGAGCAGACGTATTTACCTTCCCACATCTTCCTGCCCTTTGGAAGCCTGAAGATAATTCCCTTCCATGTGTTGTCACTTTAAGATTCATGGCTCTGTGTTAAAGCCTATTTAAACAAGGCTCCTAAGCCACTCCTTTGAAAAAGAAATACTTTTGAACTGAGCCCTCTCCTGAGTACAGCACAAGTTAATAAACTTCTGTTTGTTTTTCTTTTGTAAATCTGACTTTTGTCAGCAGAGTATCTCAAGCTTGAACCTAAAGGGGGGGACATAAGAAATCATAGTGTCTTTTTATTTCTTCCATCTACAGATCCAGAATCGTTTCAAAAAAAGGAAATAGCATCAGTTTCTGCCTGTGTGATATGGGCCTGGTTCACCTGGATAGCTTCTTTTTTTTTTTTTTTTTTTTTTTTTTTTTTACAGTGTGTCACTATTTTGCCCTTGGTAGAGTGCTGTGGCGTTCCAGCTCACAGCAACCTCAAACTCCTGGGCTTAAGCGATTCTCTTGCCTCAGCCTCCCAAGTAGCTGGGACTACAGGTGCCCACCACAACACCTGGCTATTTTTGGTTGCAGTTGTCACTGTTGTTTAGCTGGCCCCGGCTGGGCTCCAACCTGTCAGCCTCGGTGTGTGTGGCCGGCGCCCTCCTCTCTGAGCTACGGGCACCAACCTGACAGTTTCATTCTTGCATTTTCTCTCCTGGTACTGTTCCAGCTGCCTCAACTTTTTCTCTGTTCCTCTCGCCTGGGACATGCTGTTGCTGCCTCGTACCTTCACATGGGGCTGTGGGGTATTCTCTGTAACCCCCCACCCTCCGACCACCTAAATTCTACTCATCCTGCAGGTGTCAGCTTAAATGCTGTTTCTTCACAGGGGATTTCTCCAGCAGTCTCCTCCCCCAGTGAGGTTGGTTCCTCTCATTATCTGCTCACAATAAATCCCTGGGTTTTTTCATAGCACTTATCACGAGTTATAATTATACTATAATTTTTGTTGTTTGTCTTCCTCACCAGAGTTCCACAAGGGGCAGGAATGTGCTTGTTTTGTTTTTGGCTTCATCCTTTGTGCCTTGCACAGTCACTGGAACCCAGAAGTTGCACAATAAATATTTTTTGAATGAATGAATTTGCTCATAGTGGACCCGTGTTGGCAAAAGCATCAGGTTCTTTGTGTGTGTGTGTGTGTGTGTGTGTTTTCTGAGATAGGATCTTGCTCCATTGCCCAGGCTAGAATGCAGTGGTGTCACCATAGCTCACCGCAACCTCCAACTTCTGGCCTCAAGCAATTCTCCTGCCTCCTGACTCCCGCCTCAAGTCTCTCAGAATGCTGGGACTACAGCACCTTTTTAAAAATTTATCTTTCTTGGCCAAGTGAGGTGGCTCACACCTATTATTCATAGCACTCTGGGAGGCTGAGGAGGGTGGATGGCCTGAGTTCAGGAGTTCAAGACCAGTCTGAGCAAGAGTGAGACCCTGTTTCTACTAAAAATAGAAAAACTGGGCGGCGCCTGTGGCTCAGTGAGTAGGGCGCTGGCCCCATATGCCGAGGGTGGCAGGTTCAAACCCAGCCCCGGCCAAACTGCAACAACAACAAAAAATAGCCAGGCGTTGTGACGGGCACCTGTAGTCCCAGCTACTCGGGAGGCTGAGGCAAGAGAATCACTTAAGCCCAGGAGCTGGAGGTTGCTGTGAGCTGTGTGATGCCACGGCCTTCTACCAAAGGGCCATAAAGTGAGACTCTGTCTCTATAAAAAAAAAAAAAAAAAAATAGAAAAACTAGCCAGACATTGTGGTGGGAACCCATAGTCCCCAGCTACTTGTGAGTCTGAGGCAAGAGGATTGCTTGAGCCCAAGAGTTTGAGGTTACTGTGAGCTGTGATGCCACAGCACTGTACCCAGGGTGACAGAGTAAGACTCTGTCTCAAAAAATAAAAATAAAAATAGAATCTAGAAGCCACGACTATTAACACTATCTGCATTCTTCCAGAAAATTTGTATACATACCCCATAATGTCACAAGACCATTTGGAGATCAGATCTTTGGCACTGTTTGAATTTGTGTATTTTATGCAAATGGTTCTGCATGTTGTTGTACATCTTTCCATTATACAAGCATCTTGCTATTTATTGTTGTAACTCTTGCTATTTTTACTCCATAATTATTATGTGAGATATTTTTTCATGCCTATGGAGTTATCTCATTGTTTCAAATGTTGCATAACACTCCCCAGGATGACCTGTAATGTACTGAGCTAGGGCCTTATAAACATCACTTTTAAAAAATGTTCACCTCTTCTGGAGGTAGTGGCATCATGGGTGGCTTTTTTAATCTTTAATCTAGAGCTATATTAATGTTTTATGCTGTTGATGTAATTTTTTCAATTAAAAAAAGAAAAGAAAACCCATCCCTTAGAAAGTGGTTCGTAGTAACAAGCTCCCAGGGGACTCTGGGAGTCAATAAAGACTGAGAAGGGGGCATTTGAATCTGGCTATTCAGGAGGAGATAATGGCCCTGAATTACATTTTCAATAGAGATAAAAACCAAATTATTTGAAGTTAAGAAGTGAAGATGAGCATGCAGATAATTTATTAGAAGTTTGCCCCAAAAAGGGGTGGTGGGGTATAAAACAGGATAGAATCTTTAGAGAGCAGCAAAGTTAAGCAAATGTTTGTTAGCCATTCGTATTTCTTCTGTTAAGGTTTGGACAGACAAAACGGTGATAACTATACCTCCTTAACTATTTCAGCTGTAAACCGGAGAAGACCTAACAGTAGAGAGTTGGCAGAATTCCTAGAGAACCTCTTCTCCTTTTTCCTGTATTTTACTTTCTAAAAAGTGAGTACAGGAAAAAAGTCCTCACAAATGATGTTCTCCAGGGATCAGTGACAGGGCACCAGGAAGGGGAGGAAGCCATCTGATGATAAATTCTTCACATTTCATCCAGAGCAAAGTCCACTTTGTGTCAAGCGTGGCCCTTCTGGAAAAGTGGGGCTGTGTGAAAATGTATCACATTGGAAATCCTGAAATCAGATTAGCTCTAGTGAGGGCCCCTTCAGATTTCCCCATCTGGGTATATGTTGTGAGGAAGAAAGCAGACAGAAGAAAAAAGACAAGAGAGGGCTGGGTGCGGTGGCTCATTCCTCTAATCCTAGTATTCTGGGAGGCCGAGGAGGGTGGATAGCCCGAGCTCTGGAGTTCCAGATGAGCCTGAGCAAGAGAGAGACCCATCTCTACTAAATATAGAAAAACTTGCTGGGTGTTGTGGCGGGCACCCAGCTACTTGGGAGGCTGAGGCAAGAGGATCTCTCTCTCTTTTTTTTTTTTTTTGAGACAGAATCTCAAGCTGTCACCCCGAGTAGAGTGCCATGGCATCATAGCTCAGAGCAACCTCCAACTCTTAGGCTCAAGTGATCCTCTTGCCTCAGTTTTTCTATTTTTAGTAGAGATGGGGGTCTCGATTTTGCTCAGGCTGGCCTCAAACTCCTGAGCTCAAGCAATCACTCACCTCGGCCTCCCAGAGTACTCGGACTGCAGGCGTGAGCCACGGAGCTGGGCCAAGAGGATCTTGAACCCAAGAGTTTGAAGTTGCTGTGACCTATGACACCACAGCACTCCACCCAAGGTGACAGAGTGAGACTCTGTCTCAAAAAAATGACAAGAGAAAAAAATGATTAGACTGGTGAATAGAAAGGACGTTAGATGAAATTACTTAGTTTGACAGTTATACTTTTCCTGTCTGGTCTGGAAGCAATGTCCTTGTCTTTGTAAGGATTATCCCTCACTGGGGGAATTTCCTGTTAGGAAGGAGAGGAAGGTGGTACCAAGCCAGTGGAGAGAGATTTTGAACAAAGCATTGGATCTTTCTATACCTCTCAGATCACACCATGTAAGTAGCTGCCTCTTCTAATGCTTAAGAGTCCTCTTAATTTAGGGAAGTGAATTCACATCATATCTTTAGTACTTTTTGAATCTGGAATTATTAATATGTATCATTTATTTAAAAATTAAGTTGTCATTTTAAAGGCTTGATTAAGGCTGAGAAGTGAAGTTTAAGATTTACTTTTCTGGTCTGTAAAGCCTCCTAGATTTACTTTTTGGTCATACCCAACTTATTCATTTGATATGTGATTTTGTGCTGTGAAGTTTGAGTTTAGGAACCTGGCCCCTCAAGCCACACCCCCAACGCAAGTGCTCTAATCTGATTTAAGCAGCTTGATTTATGCATGACATCTCATTTTCTTTCACAGGCCCTGGTTTCCCACCAGCAAACCAAACATCTTGTTAAAACAGACATCCACCTCAAGCTTGAGCTCAGAACTGCAGTCCGACTCCAGCCCTGCTATTTACCAGCTACGTGACTTTTCGCAGGGCATGTCAGCGCTATGAGATTAGGTTTCCTCCTGTGGGACTTGGAGGGTGCACTCACTAGATCAGAGGTGGAAGGATGGCCTCCAACTTCGGACTCTGCCACTCCATTGCTGCGTGAACTTGGACGTGCTGCTTGGCCCTTGAACTTCGATTCTATAATGTGTGGATAATATTTCCTTACAGGGAGGTTGTGAGAGTGAGATAAGAGATGTAAAACGCCTGGTATGTAGGATGTGTGGGTGTTTAAGCCTCATTAGTGTCTTTTCCTTTCTCTTCACCTATTTCTTTCTGGGTTGATTTTGTTTGTGTTTTACTTTGTAAAATTCGGGAATGGTGAACTGATTATACAGATCTCCTGCCTCTCCAGAGTACTTTAAAAACTGTAAAGCAGAAAGCAGATGGTGTGATTACTTTGGCTCCAGGCAGGCAAAGGGCCCCAGGCTGTGAATTTCTCTGACCTCTCTGAACTGTGCCTGAATTCCAGAGGAGAGCTCTGTTTTTGTAGGTGGGAATTGGGCAAACTTTTCCTGGAGCTCACCCCAGGCCAGCCGGGGGAAGGCTGATGGCTCTTTGTCTTTGCACTGAGAGGCTCACAGAGCCTCCCAGGGAATGGGGAATGGGTGATGTTCTTCAGAGACACGGGATGTTGGCTCACTCCCTCAGAAGGAGAGAAGCTTCTCTGGCCTTTGAAACATATTGAAAACCCACTGACCTGGGAAAGTCAAAACTGCTAAGGACGCTAATGCTAATAATCAATAATGATGAGTGACACCTGCTGTTCACATACAGTGGGCTGAGATCAGAATGCCTACAGGCTAGTACTTTTTTTTTTTTTTAATTTATTATTTATTTATTTATTTATTTATTTATTTATTGTGGAGAAGGGGCGGGGAAAGAAGGCGGGGGAAGAGGTGCGTGACAGGGTCCGGCCAATGGCATGGTACCACATTGGCTGTATCTAGGTAGAGGCAGTTTTAGGCCGGGCCTTGCTGAGTCGTTGTACTCGGAAGTAGCTCAATGGATCTACTTCTAGTCAGGCTCGGGAAGTTGCACTAGGCCTCAGGCTACAGGCTAGTACTTTTAATTTCTAAAGAGTTTATTGTATTTCCTAGTCTCGGGGGCTCAGAAAACAATACCCCAAAACGAAGGCCTCAAAAGCAAATTTTTTTTCTCTGACTTTCTCCTGCCCTCCTGTCTCCCAGTCCCATTCTCCCCAGAGGCAAGGTATAGAAACTAGAATTCCTCTTTCCCAAGGTGGGTCATAGAAACAAGAATCCCGTGTATGGTGCCCCATGATCGCATTAATGTACACAGCTATGATTTAATAATTAAAAAAAAAAATTTGCTTTCAATATTTAAAAAAAAAGAACCCTGTTTCCCCAAAGCCAGCCATAAAACCTCAAAACATTACTCCAATGTTCCCTCCACCTTCATGTGTAAAAACTGGCCAGAAAGAGAGTATCTGACTTACTTTGTTTGACTATATGTGATGAGAGCCCCTTCAGAGAGGGCCTTGCCCCCACCTGGAAGAAAGGAATACATGTTCAGAAGCCAAGAAGAATCTAGACAAGGCCAGGCACAGGGGCTCGTACCTGTAATCCTAGGACTCTGGGAGGCCGAGGCCAGTGGATTTCTTGAGCTCAGGAGTTTGAGACCAGCCTGAGCCAGAGCGAGACCCCCATCTCTACTAAAAATAGAAAAACTAAGCGGATATGGAGGCAGGTGCCTATAGTCCCAGCTACTGGGAGGCCGAGGCAAGAGGACGGCACAAACCCAGAAGTCTGATGTTGCTGTGAGCTGTGACACCATGCCTTTATCCAGGGCACAGAGTAAGACTCTATCTCAAAAAAAAAAAAAAAAAAAAAAAGGATAAATTCTCCTGTACCGTTCGATCCTCACTCTGAAGGCTCCTCTGTTAAAATTTGTAAACCTTTTCTCCATTTAATCTGTCTTTGTGAGTTGATTTTTCAGTGAAACTTCAGAAGGCAAAGGGGAAATTTTCCTACACTATATCTTTTGAGGTTTTACTCCTGCAGATGCATGTAGGTATAAAATAAAAGTTTTTAACCGGGCTCAGCACCCGTAGGTCAGTGGTTAGGGCGCCAGCCACATACACTGGGGCTGGTGGGTTTGAACCCAGCCGGGGCCTGCTAAACAACAGTGACAACTGCAACCAAAAATAGCCAGGAGTTGTGGTGGGCACCTGTAGTCCCAGCTACTTGGGAGGCAGAGGCAAGCAAATCGCTTAAGCCCAAGAGTTTGAGGTTGCTGTGAGTTGTGACGCCACAGCATTCTACCCAAGGCCATAACTTGAGACTTTGTTTAAATAAAAAAAATTTTTTTTTCAACCAGCCACACTGAAAGGGCAAGAGGGAAACAGTTAACCTAAAAATTAGTAATTTTAGTCTTTTAATTAGAAATGAGCCAGTGATGTACTTGGAAATTTAGAAGATTCATTAATACAGTAGGCCCAGCCACTCTGTGGATTTCAGAGCTATATTAAACAAATATAGCCTGAGTTTTTTTCCTCTATCTTAATAAACATTGGTGAGATGGTATCTAGCGTACTTGCTAGCTCTAACTTTCCTAGGCCAGATCCTTATAAATTAAAATCTATGGGGTCAAACTGGTCCTCTTCCTTGGACAAGGGAGAAGAAAAGAAAGGTCCTGGTTTTTATAGAGCAACCAGCATACGTTAGGCACTGTGCAAGGCACTTTATGTACACATTAACTCCTAGCACAGCATTGCAGTTAATTTGACTAGTGATCTTCAAAAGGCAGGCATGCCAGCCACACCATCACAGTGTTCTTTTATTTTTATTTCATCAAGGAAACAAGAAAGTAATTTAAAGAAACTGAAGACATAAATGGTGCATAATTTTAAAAATTGTACATTAGGGGTACAATTTTTTGTGTGCATTTTTGAGACACAGTTTTACTCTGTTGCCCTGGGTAGAATGCCTTGGAGTCATAGCTGCCAGCAAACTCAAACTCCAGGGCTCAGGCAATCCTCTTGCCTCAGTCTCCCAAGTAGCTGGAACTATAGGCATGCCCCACAATACTTGGTTAGTTTTTCTATTTTTAGTAGAGATGGGGTCTCACTCTTGCTCAGGCTGGTCTCGAACTCCTGAGCTAAAGCAATCTATGTGCTTCACCCTCTCTAAGTGCTAGGATTACAGGTGTGAGTCACCACATCTGGCTGGGATACACAAGTTTAAAAAGGATTGAGATATTGTACTAGACACTGAAAATGAAATCATCACTGTTAACCTACCAAACAGCTATTTCACTTGGTAGCAAAAGAGTATATAATATGTCTAAATCAATTTCATGTATAAATTATAAGTGAGCTATTTCTCAATACATTATTTCCTTCCTTTCCTACTTAAAAAAATTACGCATGTAACTCCCTGAATCATTCTCCCTGTGAAAGAATCTTCCTTCTCTGTGAAAGGGCAGAGACTTGGGAATCATTCTGTACTCTGCCCTCCTCGTAGCCCCCAGCCCCTACTTCTCATTATCCCAACCACCCAGGCCCTTCACCAGAGATAGACACAATTGCCATTTTGATGTCTATTCCAGGCCATTTTCTAATTAAAGTTTCATCATTGCTATCTTTAAGTTGTTCCCCTAAACAGAAAAAAAAAAAAGAGAGAGAAAGAGAGAGACTCTGGAAAGAAGAGAAAGTGGAATTCAGTAACCTACAAAGCATTTTAGGCAGGACACTTTTCAAAATGCAGCCAGCAGACCTGGAAGTTGAAGGGCGTGTGGTTTCCAGTACAGGGCCTCAGTAAATACTGCTGATTGACTGGCTCTGTTCTGGCCTGCCTGCCAGAGACAGCCAAACACAGGAGAAGTGGCAAGTTCACTAGCATCTTTTGCTTCTGTATTTTTATTCTTTATGCTTGTCTTTCTGCCTGTGGCCTGATAATTGCTGGGAATAGGAGTTTCTCTTATACACAGTAGCTGGGACACACTTTCTCTCCTTCTCTTTCCTTTTTAAAGGACAATGTCCAGGACATATCCTGGCCAGGTCAGAGAATGTTACATCAGAGATACTGCTGCTATATTTACTCCCCACTTGCCTTTCGGGTAAAGCAATTTGTATGATGAAAAACAGGACAGACAGACTGTCCTGTATATTTTCAGAGAAGAAAAACATTGAATTTTGAAGCTGTGTATGATTTTACTTTGCAATACATTTCTCTGGGAGCTAAATTTCTTTTTCTTCTATGGTTTTTACCTTTCATAATTCTCTGAAAAGAGAGTTAAAGGGATGCATTATTTCAGCCCAGGCCCAGAGACCTGCACTTGCCATTTGGGGTTTAATCCATTCCAGGCTGTCACCATAGCCTTCTGGATGAAAGAAATGAAACAGACAAGAAAAGGACAAGGACAGTCATCCCTGGATTGGCTTTGGTCTGGAAGTTTCCACATGGGCCTCTGTTGCACTCCCACCCCTCTAACACCACCCTCTGGACCAATTATTTTTATTCTCTATTACTCAGTTTTCTGCTTGTGGGTAAAACAGGAAGGATCAGATCTATTTCACCTGGAGAGTTATTGTTAGGAGAATAAAAGTGATAAATCTGAATAAGGCCTTGCTGGGGGATGGCTAATTCAGCTCTGATTCAATTCAACAGCCCCTTCTTGAGTACATGTTATCAATAAGGGCGGCAGAGGGTACCATCCACAGCATTGTACCTGCCTTTAAGGAGTTTACAAAGGGTGACTCACCCCTGTAATCCTAGCATTCTGGAAGGCTGAGGCCCAGGGATCCTTTGAACTCAGGAGTTCCAGACCAGCCTGAGCCAGAGGGAGACCTCAATTCTACTAAAAATAGAAAAACTAGCAGGGCTTGGTGGTGGGTGCCTATAGTCCCAGCTACTTGGGAGGCTGAAGCTAGAAGATTGGTCAAACCCAGGAGTTTGAGGTTGCTGTGAACTATGAAGAGGGCATGGCACTCTACCCAGGGTGACAGTGACACTCCGTCTCAAAAAAAAAAAAAAGCCATTTAGAAGGAATCATAACCCTAGGCAGCAAATGGGGTTTCAGTCCCACGTTTCAGGTAGGGAAGACTGAAAGAATTAGGAGAGCACTAGGAGAGGCTTTAAAGGGCAAGTGGCATTTGAGATAGGAAGAGACAAGCAATCATTCCAGATAGAATAAAGAAAGGTGTAGAAGAGCAAAGGTTCAGGACATACTTGGGAAACAATGACTGCAGCAATCTGGCACAGGTCAGGGAACAATGGGCGATAAAGTGAGTTCACACTGGAGAGGCTAAGACGCATGTGCTTAATTCCATAGATAACAGAGTGTCTGGTGTGTTAGTTGAAGAGTGACATGTTTAAAGTATCCTTAGGGGCCGGGCGTAGTGGCTCATGCCTATAATTCTGACACTCTATTTTGGGAGGCCAAGGCAGGTAGATTGCTTGAGCTCAGGAATGCAAGACCAGCCTGAGCAAGATTGAGACCCCACCTCAAAAAACAGCAGGGTGTTGTGGCAAGTGCCTATAGTCCCAGCTACTGGGAAGGCTGAGGCAAGAGAATCACTTGAGCCCAAGGCTTTGAAGTTGCTGTGAGCTGTGACACCATTCTATACAGGTAAACAGAGTAAGACTCTGTCTCAAAAAAATAAAACAAATGCTGCATGGAGTTGAAACAGTCTTCTTGGTAAAGTATCACAAGAACAGAAAAGTAAGTATCCAATGTACTCAATACTAATACAAAGCCAGTAGACGGTCTAAGACATACATACCTGAGAGAAAAACTCAAATCTATTCAAGTTGGGGGGGGGGACAAGGGAGGGCCTAGAGGTGGGGAGGGAGGGGGAATGGTGTGCTCCCACTTAATGGTGTGCTCCCACTTAATGAGCGCTATGTGAGGGTATATGGCATACCTCTTGTGAGTTGTGTATGGGACACAACTACAAGAGGAACTCTACCCAACGCAATGCCAACATTGTAACCTAGTTCTTTGTACTCTCACACTAATCAGAAATTTAATAAAATTGAAAAAAGAAAGGTTAGAATGGTAAAAATAAATAACATAAAATAAAGTAAAATAGAATAAAAATAAAGCAGTGTTTTAGGGCAATTAATCTGGCAGCTGTGGTGGTGGTGATAGACCCGAGAGGGGAAAGACCCAAGTGCTTGACAGAGGGTGAAGGCAGAGCATCACAAAGTCCTCCTCGGCCAGTTATTCACCCATAACAAATCTATGCATCAAATCCTGTTTCAGGGACACCATTCCTCATAGCACTTACGTATTCAATATTTATTAATATATTTAATCGAATATGTTTTCTTGGGTCTTTCTTTTCCAAGCATTAGTCATGACTCCCCATTCCTGGGTGAGCTTCGTGAGATCAGGGCCTTTGTTCTTTTCTTCTTTCTTCCCTTTGTGATAGGGCCCCAAATGCCCTGCACACTGCAGTCAGCCTAGCAGTGACCCTTACTCCGGACATACAGACTGACACATGACCTTTGACTCCAGTCCACACTTTTCCTCTGCTTTGGTTTCCAGCATTCGTAACATCATCTAAAACATTCAAATTAATTCAAAGAATGGGGAAAAAAGGGAATTAATTGGTAGGAAGGTAAGGGATGAGGACATATGCCTACATCATAGTGAAGAACAAATTCAGGTTATGGTCAGAAAAATTTTTATGACATTTGTTGAACCATTATTATGTGGCAAGCATTAACTCATTGAATCACTGGCAATCCTATGGGATGGTTTCTATTATTTTACAGATGAGAAAACTGGTGCATGAAGTTCAGTAATTTGGTTAATAGTTTATAGCAAATGACAGAGTCAAGATTTGAACTGTCTCTCTCTGCTGTCAAAAATCCATCATTTTAACTGCTGCAGACTACTGGTTCTACATTAGGGACCTGGATAATATCAAGGTCAATGCATCTGTAATCCTTCAATTCATACTCTTCTCCTGAAATACAATAGAACTGTTGCCCCAATATTTATTGAAGGGCTTTATCTCTTTGGCTTAAAGCTTCATTCCCAGAGATTCAATTGCAAATCCCTAATCTTTTCACAGCGAAGTTGCTCTCTGGGGCCGATCTCAGTGCTTCCAAAGATTTCAGCCTGCCAGACAAATATCATTAATTAATTAAATAGGACAACCAGGCCTACTACACTGCCTAGATAGGACTCTGGACAAAAGCAAAGGAATTAGGTGGCCTAAAAGAATTGACCATTTCTGTTAGGCTTCTTGAAAAAGAAAGAATGGCTCTCACACCTTCATTAACACCTCTGTGGAGCCTCCAGGCTGGTGGCACTGGAACTTCAGGACCCACGTTAGAAATCTCAGGTCTAACCTTCCCAGTGAGAGTGTCTTAAATATGCCTGCTATACCAGGAATGCTTTTCTGTTTTACGTATCCCATCTCATATATAACAAAACAAGAAATAACTATGAGATAGGATGTGTAAAACAACATTCCTGCAATTAATAGGCATCGATTTAAAGTCACTTACTCTGTCTTGAAAGCTACCATTTTATATTGATTTAAGAGACCTCAGAATTACACGACTTGCATAATTCACTTTCTTATGAAATGAACTGGAAAGACCTCAGATATTTTTAGTTGAGATAAAGTGTCAGCCAATCAAAAGAGCATGACCTTAATGAATTTGCTGATCCTTAGGGAAGATAGAATGTTGACAAAGCCACTGAATTATCAGAAGTTTTTATTTGCCTTTTCTAATACCATGTCGATCAGTTTTAGATTGGGAAGTAATTATTGTCAACATAAAGGTCACCGAGACTGTATTAAGTGGCTTCATTTCAAGATAGATATTGAAACATAAAATGCTATTTCTGTTTTTTTGTTTTTGTTTTCTGAGGCAGTGTCTCACTCTGTTGCCTGGGCTACACACCATCATAGCTCACTGTAGTTTCAAACTTCTGGGCTCAAGCAATCCTACCTCAGCCTCCCAAAGTGCTAGGATTATAGGTGGGGGGTGGGGAGGGTGCTGTTATTTCTGTTTTTAGAGTCCTCATTCCAAGATTGTTGTAGGCCTGATATTTCAGGAGTTCAGTTTTAACTTCTAATCTTCTTCCTGATTTTCTTGTATTGTTGTTGTTGTTTGTTTGTTTGTTTGTTTTCTTGCTTGAGAACAGATGCTGATCTCTAGCTCCAGAGTCCTAAGAAAACAAATGGTCCTATCTCTCCAGTCTCTCTAGGGGCTTGTGGGGGGCAGGGAAGAGGAGGAGAGCTCTCTAGCACCACTTAAGGGCCTCCTAGTAAAGTTATCATTTGTTTGTTCCTTTTTTGTTGTTTGTTTATTTGCTTTTAAAGTTTTCCCTAGTAGGGACAGCATTTGTATACTCAATGGATATTCTTTTTTTTTGTTTGTTTGAGACACGGTCTTATAGACTCTCGAGTAGCAAGCTGACACTACAGGAGTGTACCATCATACCCAGGGAATTTTTCTTTTTCTTTTTTTATTTTATTTTATTTTTTTAATTTTTTTTATTGTAGATAAAAATATGCACCATAGATGTGGCCCGACCCATCACCCTCCCTCCACCCAAACCTCCCCCCTCCCTTCCCCTTCCTTGGTCCTTTCCCCATAGTCTTGTGCTATAGTTGGGTTATAGCCTTCATGTGAAAGCTATAGTT